>VSDK01010570.1:16542-31333 GCA_009767595.1 Symbiodinium kawagutii | reverse complement strand
ACTTTTAGGCCTTGCGGCACTTGTGCGCCAACACAGGTTGCTGTTTATAAGCAAATAGCCCCCTGAGGCCTGATGTGAGACGCCGGCCTCGAAGGCCCGGTGCGGATTGCCAGCCTCCTGAAATTTGACAAGCAGGCCACGGTGTAAACTTCTTAAACCTTCAACCTTGAACTTTAAAACCTTAAAACCTGAAACCTTAAACCTTAAGACCTTAAATCTCAAGCCTTAAATCTTAAAACCTGCAAACCCTAACCTTAAACCTTAAAACCTTGAACCTTGAAACCTGAAACCTCTAAACCTTAAAACCGTAAACCCTCAACCCTAGAAGCTAGATGCGAGATGGCAACCTCAGAGGCCCAACGCGCACGAGATGTATTCACATTTTTCGTCCGGTTGAAAACAAAACCAAAACACAGTCCAAAATGAAGGTTTTCGCGCGGCAACGCGAAACCCCACTCGCCGCAAGCGACCTCGGAGCCAAAATTAACAACATATTTGCCAACGGCAGACACGCAAGAATCGAAGTTGCACACTTTCGGGTTTAGGCGCGTTTTTTCGCGGGCGTCAGCCCATAATCCATCGACATCCCAATGAATCTACTTTTGTCACGTATGCCTGGCAACATGCCACTTGGCAACAACAAGTCTAAAACAACCGGCAGAAAATGTGCACCTCAAACAAGAGCTTGGCTGGCATATGGAGCTTTGAGCAAACAAAGCCGCTTTTAAAATGAAGGTTTTCGCGCGGCAACGCGAAACCCCACTCGCCGCAAGCGACCCCGGAGCCAAAATTAACAACATATTTGCCAGCAACAGAAACACAAAAATCGAAGTTGCACACTTTCGGGTTTAGGCGCGTTTTTCCGCGGGCGTCAGCCCATGCATCCATCGACAACCCGAGAAAAATTTGAAGGGCCTCCAAAGAGACGACCCCTTCGAGGCTCTTTGGCTGCATTGAGAAGGCTCAAATTTCAGACTCCTTATCCCGAGAAATATTTGAAGGGGTCTACAAAAGCAGGACCCCTTCCAAGCTCCTTGGCTGCATTTACAAGGCTCAAGCTTCAGATTCCTTATCCCGAGAAATATTTGAAGGGGTCCACAAAAGCAGGGTCCCTTCCAAGCTCCTTGGCTGCATTTAGAAAGCTCCTCCGTCCAGATTCCTTATCCCGAGAAATATTTGAAGGGGTCCACAAAAGCCCCTTCCAAGCTCCTTGGCTCCATTTAGAAGCGGGTCTAGGGGCCGGATTCCTTATCCCGATAAAAATATTTGAAAGAGTCCACAAAAGCAGGGCCCTTTCCAAGCTCCTTGGCTACATTTAGAAGGGGGCCCAGGATCCAGATTCCTTATCCCCTAGGGTCCAGATTCCTTACCCCGAGAAATATTTGAAGGGGTCCACAAAAGCAGGGCCCCTTCCAAGCTCCTTGGCTGCATTTAGAAAGGGGTTCCAGGGCCCAGATTCCTTATCTCGAGAAATATTTGGAGGGGTCTACAAAAGCAGGGCCCCTTCCAAGCTCCTTGGCTGCACTTAGAAGGCTCAAACGTCCAGATTCCTTATCCCGAGAAATATTTGAAGGGGTCCACAAAAGCAGGGCCCCTTCCAAGCTCCTTGGCTGCATTTAGAAAGCTCCTGGGTCCAGATTCCTTATCCCGAGAAATATTTGAAGGGCCTCCAAAGAGAGGACCCCTTCGAGGCTCCTTGGCTGCATTTAGAAGGCTCAAACGTCCAGATTCCTTATCCCGAGAAATATTTGAAGGGCCTCCAAAGAGAGGACCCCTTCGAGGCTCCTTGGCTGCATTTAGAAGGCTCAAACGTCCAGATTCCTTATCCCGAGAAATATTTGAAGGGCCTCCAAAGAGAGGACCCCTTCGAGGCTCCTTGGCTGCATTTAGAAGGCTCAAACGTCCAGATTCCTTATCCCGAGAAATATTTGAAGGGCCTCCAAAGAGAGGACCCCTTCGAGGCTCCTTGGCTGCATTTAGAAGGCTCAAACGTCCAGATTCCTTATCCCGAGAAATATTTGAAGGGCCTCCAAAGAGAGGACCCCTTCGAGGCTCCTTGGCTGCATTTAGAAGGCTCAAACGTCCAGATTCCTTATCCCGAGAAATATTTGAAGGGCCTCCAAAGAGAGGACCCCTTCGAGGCTCCTTGGCTGCATTTAGAAGGCTCAAACGTCCAGATTCCTTATCCCGAGAAATATTTGAAGGGCCTCCAAAGAGAGGACCCCTTCGAGGCTCCTTGGCTGCATTTAGAAGGCTCAAACGTCCAGATTCCTTATCCCGAGAAATATTTGAAGGGCCTCCAAAGAGAGGACCCCTTCGAGGCTCCTTGGCTGCATTTAGAAGGCTCAAACGTCCAGATTCCTTATCCCGAGAAATATTTGAAGGGCCTCCAAAGAGAGGACCCCTTCGAGGCTCCTTGGCTGCATTTAGAAGGCTCAAACGTCCAGATTCCTTATCCCGAGAAATATTTGAAGGGCCTCCAAAGAGAGGACCCCTTCGAGGCTCCTTGGCTGCATTTAGAAGGCTCAAACGTCCAGATTCCTTATCCCGAGAAATATTTGAAGGGCCTCCAAAGAGAGGACCCCTTCGAGGCTCCTTGGCTGCATTTAGAAGGCTCAAACGTCCAGATTCCTTATCCCGAGAAATATTTGAAGGGCCTCCAAAGAGAGGACCCCTTCGAGGCTCCTTGGCTGCATTTAGAAGGCTCAAACGTCCAGATTCCTTATCCCGAGAAATATTTGAAGGGCCTCCAAAGAGAGGACCCCTTCGAGGCTCCTTGGCTGCATTTAGAAGGCTCAAACGTCCAGATTCCTTATCCCGAGAAATATTTGAAGGGCCTCCAAAGAGAGGACCCCTTCGAGGCTCCTTGGCTGCATTTAGAAGGCTCAAACGTCCAGATTCCTTATCCCGAGAAATATTTGAAGGGCCTCCAAAGAGAGGACCCCTTCGAGGCTCCTTGGCTGCATTTAGAAGGCTCAAACGTCCAGATTCCTTATCCCGAGAAATATTTGAAGGGCCTCCAAAGAGAGGACCCCTTCGAGGCTCCTTGGCTGCATTTAGAAGGCTCAAACGTCCAGATTCCTTATCCCGAGAAATATTTGAAGGGCCTCCAAAGAGAGGACCCCTTCGAGGCTCCTTGGCTGCATTTAGAAGGCTCAAACGTCCAGATTCCTTATCCCGAGAAATATTTGAAGGGCCTCCAAAGAGAGGACCCCTTCGAGGCTCCTTGGCTGCATTTAGAAGGCTCAAACGTCCAGATTCCTTATCCCGAGAAATATTTGAAGGGCCTCCAAAGAGAGGACCCCTTCGAGGCTCCTTGGCTGCATTTAGAAGGCTCAAACGTCCAGATTCCTTATCCCGAGAAATATTTGAAGGGCCTCCAAAGAGAGGACCCCTTCGAGGCTCCTTGGCTGCATTTAGAAGGCTCAAACGTCCAGATTCCTTATCCCGAGAAATATTTGAAGGGCCTCCAAAGAGAGGACCCCTTCGAGGCTCCTTGGCTGCATTTAGAAGGCTCAAACGTCCAGATTCCTTATCCCGAGAAATATTTGAAGGGCCTCCAAAGAGAGGACCCCTTCGAGGCTCCTTGGCTGCATTTAGAAGGCTCAAACGTCCAGATTCCTTATCCCGAGAAATATTTGCAAAACCTCCAAAGAGAGGACCCCTTCGAGGCTCCTTGGCTGCATTTAAAAGGCTCAAACGTCCAGATTCCTTATCCCGAGAAATATTTGAAGGGCCTCCAAAGAGAGGACCCCTTCGAGGCTCCTTGGCTGCATTTAGAAGGCTCAAACGTCCAGATTCCTTATCCCGAAAAATATTTGAAGGGACAAAAGCAGGGCCCCCTCCAAGCTCCTTGGCTGCATTTAGAAGGCTCAAACGTCCAGATTCCTTATCCCGAAAAATATTTGAAGGGACAAAAGCAGGGCCCCCTCCAAGCTCCTTGGCTGCATTTAGAAGGCTCAAGCTTCAGATTCCTTATCCCGAGAAATATTTGCACGGCGTATTCGGGGATTGGAAATAGCAGCCTGCCAGGACTGTTTCCACGGCGCAATTCTGAAGGCTTGGGACTGTCTCCAGGGCGCAATTGTGAAGGCTTGGCAATAGCAGGCTTGCCAGGACTGTCTCCACGGCGCAATTCCGAAGGCTTGGCAATAGCAGCCTGCCAGGACTGTCTCCACAGCGCAATTCTGAAGGCTTGGCAATAGTAGGCTGCCAGGCTTACCTCCACGGCGCAATTTTGAAGGCTTGGCAATAGCAGGCTGCCAGGACTGTCTCCACGGCGCAATTCTGAAGGCTTGGCAATACCAGGCTGTCAGGCCTGCCTCCAGGGCGCAATTTTGAAGGCTTGGCAATAGCAGGCTGCCAGGACTGTCTCCACGGCGCAATTCTGAAGGCTTGGCAATACCAGGCTGTCAGGCCTGCCTCCAGGGCGCAATTTTGAAGGCTTGGCAATAGCAGGCTTGCCAGGACTGTCTCCACGGCGCAATTCTGAAGGCTTGGCAATAGCAGGCTTGCCAGGCCTGTCTCCACGGCGCAATTCTGAAGGCTTGGCAATAGCAGCTTTTCCGGGCCGGAAGGCTTGGCAATAGCAGCTTGCCAGGACTGTCTCCACGGCGCAATTCTGAAAGCTTGGCAAAAGCAGGCTTGCCAGGACTGTCTCCACGGCGCAATTCTGAAGGCTTGGCAATAGCAGCCTACCGGAACTGTGAAAGGCCTACAGAGGCCTCCTTCGAAAACCCTTGGCTGCAAATTAGCGTTTCGGAGGGCTGTTCCCAGTCAAGATTCCTTATCACGGCGCAATTTTGAAGGGGCCACAGAAGCCTCCTTCGAAAACCCTTGGCTGCAAATTAGCGTTTCGGAGGGCTGTTCCCAGTCAAGATTCCTTATCACGGCGCAATTTTGAAGGGGCCACAGAAGCCTCCTTCGAAAACCCTTGGCTGCAAATTAGCGTTTCGGAGGGCTGTTCCCAGTCAAGATTCCTTATCACGGCGCAATTTTGAAGGGGCCACAGAAGCCTCCTTCGAAAACCCTTGGCTGCAAATTAGCGTTTCGGAGGGCTGTTCCCAGTCAAGATTCCTTATCACGGCGCAATTTTGAAGGGGCCACAGAAGCCTCCTTCGAAAACCCTTGGCTGCAAATTAGCTTTTCGGAGGGCTGATCCCAGTCAAGATTCTTTATCACGGCGCAATTTTGAAGGGACTACAGAGGCTTCCTTCGAAAACCCTTGGCTGCAAATTAACGTTTCGGAGGGCTGTTACCAGTCAAGATTTCTTATCACGGCGCAATTTTGAAGGGGCCACAGAGGCCTCCTTCGAAGACCTTTGGCTGCAAATTAGCGTTTCGGAGGGCTGATCCCAGTCAAGATTCTTTATCACGGCGCAATTTTGAAGGGGCCACAGAGGCCTCCTTCGAAGACCTTTGGCTGCAAATTAGCGTTTCGGAGGGCTGATCCCAGTCAAGATTCTTTATCACGGCGCAATTTTGAAGGGGCCACAGAGGCCTCCTTCGAAGACCTTTGGCTGCAAATTAGCGTTTCGGAGGGCTGTTCCCAGTCAAGATTCCTTATCACGGCGCAATTTTGAAGGGGCCATTGAAACCTCCTTCGAAAACCTTGGGCTGCAAATTAGCTTTTCGGAGGGCTGTTCCCAGTCAAGATTCCTTATCACGGCGCAATTTTGAAGGGGCCACTGAAGCCTCCTTCGAAAGCTTTTGGCTGCAAATTAGCGTTTCGGAGGGCTGTTCCCAGTCAAGATTTCTTATCACGGCGCAATTTTGAAGGGGCCACAGAGGCCTCCTTCGAAGACCCTTGGCTGCAAATTAGCGTTTCGGAGGGCTGTTCCCAGTCAAGATTCCTTATCACGGCGCAATTTTGAAGGGGCCACAGAAGCCTCCTTCGAAGACACAAGCGTTTCGGAGGGCTGTTCCCAGTCAAGATTCCTTATCACGGCGCAATTTGGAAGGGTCCACAGAGGCCTCCTTCGAAGACCCTTGGCTGCAAATTAGCGTTTCGGAGGGCTGTTCCCAGTCAAGATTCCTTATCACGGCGCAATTTTGAAGGGGCCACAGAGGCTTCCTTCGAAGACCCTTGGCTGCAGATTAGTGTTTCGGAGGGCTGTTCCCAATCAAAATTCCTCATCGCGGCGCAATTTTGAAGGGGCCACTGAAACCTCCTTCGAAGACCCTTGGCTGCAAATTGGCGTTACGGAGGGCTGTTCCCAGTCAAGATTCCTTATCACGGCGCAATTTTGAAGGGGCCACAGAGGCCTCCTTCGAAGACCCCTGACTGCAAATTAACGTTTCGGAGGGCTGTTACCAGTCAAGATTTCTTATCACGGCGCAATTTTGAAGGGGCCACAGAGGCCTCCTTCGAAGACCTTTGGCTGCAAATTGGCGTTACGGAGGGCTGTTCCCAGTCAAGATTCCTTATCACGGCGCAATTTTGAAGGGCCCACAAAGCAAGACTCTTCTTGTACAAAGCTTTCTGCAGCATCTCGGTTCTTAGCACGGCGCAATTTTGAAGAGCTCCCAAAACAGGACTCTTCTTGTACAAAGCTTTCTGCCGCATCTCCGTTCTTAGTACGGCGCAATTTTGAAGAGCTCCCAAAACAGGACTCTTCTTGTACAAAGCTTTCTGCCGCATCTCCGTTCTTAGTACGGCGCAATTTTGAAGAGCTCCCAAAACAGGACTCTTCTTGTACAAAGCTTTCTGCCGCATCTCCGTTCTTAGTACGGCGCAATTTTGAAGAGCTCCCAAAACAGGACTCTTCTTGTACAAAGCTTTCTGCCGCATCTCCGTTCTTAGTACGGCGCAATTTTGAAGAGCTCCCAAAACAGGACTCTTCTTGTACAAAGCTTTCTGCCGCATCTCCGTTCTTAGTACGGCGCAATTTTGAAGAGCTCCCAAAACAGGACTCTTCTTGTACAAAGCTTTCTGCCGCATCTCCGTTCTTAGTACGGCGCAATTTTGAAGAGCTCCCAAAACAGGACTCTTCTTGTACAAAGCTTTCTGCAGCATCTCCCTTCTTAGCACGGCGCAATTTTGAAGAGCTCCCAAAGCAGGACTATTCTTGTACAAAGCTTTCTGCCGCATCTCCGTTCTTAGTACGGCGCAATTTTGAAGAGCTCCCAAAACAGGACTCTTCTTGTACAAAGCTTTCTGCAGCATCTCCCTTCTTAGCACGGCGCAATTTTGAAGAGCTCCCAAAGCAGGACTCTTCTTGTACAAAGCTTTCTGCAGCATCTCGGTTCTTAGCACGGCGCAATTTTGAAGAGCTCCCAAAGCAGTACCCTTCTTGTACAAAGCTTTATGCAGCATCTCCGTTCTTAGCACGGCGCAATTTTGAAGAGCTCCCAAAGCAGGACTCTTCTTGTACAAAGCTTTCTGCAGCATCTCCGTTCTTAGCACGGCGCAATTTTGAAGAGCTCCCAAAGCAGGACTCTTCTTGCACAAAGCTTTCTGCAGCATCTCCGTTCTTAGCACGGCGCAATTTTGAAGAGCTCCCAAAGCAGGACCCTTCTTGTACAAAGCTTTCTGCAGCATCTCCGTTCTTAGCACGGCGCAATTTTGAAGAGCTCCCAAAGCAGGACTCTTCTTGTACAAAGCAGCATCTCGGTTCCCAGCACGGCGCAGCTCCCAAAGCAGGATTCTTCTTGTACAAAGGTTGCCCCAACAATTTCCTGATGGAACTGGTAGGCCAGTCGCGGGCGAGGGGGGTGCGGGATTCCTCCCCTTGCCTGCGCGCAAATGCACGCAGAAGCATCCGTCGCAGCATCCGTTTCCAAGCCGCCCTTCCTAGCACGGCGCAATTTTGAAGAGCTCCCATAGCAGGGCTCTTCTTGTACAAAGTTTCCTGCCACCGTCATTGCGACGCCGTTAGCCGCAGCCATTTCTCCAATAGTGGTTAACTAAAAAATAGGGTTGCCTGTTTGCATTGGCTCTAGGACGAAGAAGGGGCGCTAGTACCTGCCTCCTTCACATTTGGGTCGATGCACTCGCAAAGCCGGGGCGCAGGGTTACATGTGTAAATGCTTGGACGGCGCTAATACCTGTCTTTCGGTTGTTTCATGGCTTCATGTTTGTCATTCAATCCCGCCATGTGGCCCTTCCCATGCCCTGTTGCACGCACCAACATTCGCTCAGAAACGTTTGTGCTTGCGCAGGTTCAACCTGCTGCGCGGCCTGCGGCAAGCAGCGTGGACGTGAGACAGGTGGCGGAGAGCAAAAAATGGTTTTGCATCCCCGGCGTTCTGAAGCCTCTTTCTGTTTTGCTTCATGATTAACACTTCTTTGCTGACCGGGAAGGAGAATCAGTCTCGCGATGTTGGGCTTCATTTTACCGTGAACCATTGAAAGTAGTTTCGCGGGCACGAGGATGCAGTTTTCTAGATCCACACCTTTTCTTTCGCGTGCGATGTCTCGTATTTGTTCCCCCGCAGCCATCTGTCAGCAATTCAATTCGTTTTCAGCATTGCGTCCACCCTGCCGAAGACTGCCCGACGCCATGTCCTCCGCAGCAGTCGATCAAGCAGATCAGGCATCATTAGCCGCAAGAATTTGCCCGCCATTAGCCAATTTCTGGGCACATAGCAGGTGTCATTGTATCTCCCCAGCAATTGAAGCTTAAAGTGTCCCCCTATCAGCCCTGATCCTTTTGACACTGAGGTCACACGAAAGTGGGTGCAGGTCATCAAAGTCGAGGGCGACGGCGACTGCCTGTTCCATGCTCTGGCATTTTCCAACGGCTATGACGGCGGAGCGCTGCGAATCGACGTGGCCGACTTCATGGAGGAAACCGCCCATCAACAGCAGGAGGTTCAGTTGGAGTTGCTGCTGGAGGCCGAGGCGTTGCGCGGTGGAATCTGGGCAGGCCACACCGTGATCGTGGCCTACAGTCACATGGTCAACGCCAGGGTAATGGTGCATACGGTGCAGGCTGCCACCGGCACAGTTCAGGTGGAAGAAGTGAGTCATCCGTCCGTTCAGGGCAAAGAGCAAGCCCGGGTCGTCCACGTGCTGTACAACGGGATCGACCACTACGATGCTTTGGCCGACATCGTGGAGCTCAGGGGCTTGGTTCCTGCATGGGAGCAACCGCCGCCACCCCTCTACTACAAAGAACACCAGGAGTTTCCACCCTTGTCCAAGGACGGCAGCAAAGGAATGAAAGCTGAAAAGAAGCGACTCATCGCACCACGACCTCCCAAGAAAGGACCGCCAAAGAAGAAGAAGACAGCAGCCAAGGCCAAGCTGCAGGAGCAGGACAAGCCTAGGAAGGCTGTTGAGGATACCGCGCCAGCTGCTGGCAATATTCATGCAGAGAGCCAGGAAGACGAAAGCGCCGCCCCCGGTTTGATGGAGGAACTGGAGAAAATCTCTGTGGCAGCAACATCGCAGCACCCACATCGGCCAGGGGAGGGCCTCATCCAGGACAGGCAGGGCCTCATGTTCATGGTTTTTGGGGTTTGGTACCCAATGTTAACTAAGCGCATCCGTGCTTTGCTTTCCTTGCGCAGGACCTGGCCAGCAATCGCTTGCGCGAGCACCCGACGATTCCGCCGAGCGCTTCGCTGGATGATCTGAATGCAGGCGCTCTTTGGCCGAAAGCCTTCTGCGCCTTTCAGGGCTGCCACTGGGAAGAGCGCGGCGACACAGAGGAGGACCTGAAGGAACACCTGCGTGAAGTGCATTTACAGGAGTTGACAAGCATTTGCAATCATATGCCTTGGGGTGCAGCAGATGATGCCCCATACAGCGTCTACAGCCAAGCTGTCGCAGTGAAATGCAGGGGCCAGGCCCCCATTGCAGGCGCGTCCTTAGACAGAACAGCACTGCGAAGCTTTCAAGGAGCAACGGCCAACCAGGTAGAAGCTTTGGTATGTGCTTCCTGCGGCGGCATCCACCCCTATGTGGAAGAAGTCGCGTGCCAGGGCCCCATCAACTGGCATCAGCCTTTGTCCCGCTGTGAATCCACAGGGGAGCTTCTCTTCTTGAATCAGCCGCTCAAGACCATCGAGGGGATCCTGGGCTTGAACGTCTACCTGGAGCGCTACAATTTGGTAGAGGGACGGCAGGTGCCGTTGAAGGACAACGAGAACTTCGACAACTGGTCCTTGAAGCTGCCTGGCATGGACGATGGCCTTCTGCTTTGCTGCCCCGAGGCCATGGTAAAGAACCAAAAGTTTAACGCAAACAGTGTCACACGCCCTTCTCGTTGTACATTCTTGTTTCATACAGGACACATTCTGCAACCATTTCCCTGGCAGGACCGGCGCTGCACGGAAACCCATTCCGATGAGAAGACCTTGTGCGAGAAGTGTTGGTTACCACTTTGTACAGACTGCTGCGACAAGCTTTCGAAGGCCGAGCTACCACCGTTGAGCTATGCCAACGACATGTTCACGGGCTATGGCTGGGAGATGATCTACGAGAAGAAAATCACGGTCATCGAGATGGTCTGCGCGTCCCCCTGCCTGACTTCCATGGTCTTGATGTCCATGGACAGCAAATACAAGCAGGAGCCCAACTGCGCCGTCTTTGACGAGAAGGCCCACATGGCAAGACATCGGTATGGTGCCAGGGGTAATGCCCTAACCTTCCCGCTACCTGTCGAAGACCTACTTCGGCAGTTGCAGCACCAGGCGGCAGCGCCGGATCAGGCTGCTGACGTTGTGCCGCGTAGCGGCAAAACTCTGGCGGACGTTTTCCGGGTGATTTTGAAGACTAACAAGACCGCCAAGACCACCAACGAGGAGATCAAGACGTTGATTCACCAAGCGATTGTACGAAGAGAGGTGCGGGGCAAAGGGTCTTTTACAAACAGGCTGGGAGTAGAAGGTTCAATCCTAACATGGGGAATAAGGCGTATAGACTCAGGCGGCGCCATGAACTTGCATGGTCAAATCCAAGCTGGAGGTTTTCAATTCTTTCGCGCAATGGTTCCCCGCATGCTGTCTGAGGTGGTGGTTGACTTGATCCTGGAGATGAAGAGGTTGGGGCACCCGTCCTTCGTCAACCTGGACGAAGTGAAGGTCCGCGACAATGCCAAGGAACTTCCTGAGAACAACGTCCCACCAGAGGTCTTTAAGATCATCAAGGAGGAGTTGGGCCAGGAGGGCTTGCCCATGGATAACAAACTACAGCCGCAGAAGGCCGCTACACCATGCGAAGCACCGCAGCTGGACCCGGAAGCGGCCGGCGCCGCCTTTGCCGCTCAGAGACCGAGAACTGTTGCAGCCGAAGGGCAATCGAAGCAGGAGGCATGGGAAGCGGAGACGGCTGCAATCGAGAATATGGTGGCTGAATTGAAACCCCTTGGCGACCAGCAGGGCCTTTCCACCTTCGAACTGAGGGCCGGCAACCAAATGTTGGATCAGTTTCAACCTTCGTATTGGGCAATTGCTTTCTGCTTCTTGTTCAAGCACGCCACCGCGGAGCCGGACGTTGTCAACACTGTGAAGGCCCAGAATGGTGAGACGCAACTATCGAGGCGCATGAAGGGCAACAAGAAGGCGCCAGAAGTTAAGATGCCAGCTTGGGCGGGAGCCATGCAGCGACAGGTTGCCTCCCAGTTCCGCAGAGACTGGAACTTCAACCCTGCATTGTGGAATTACTTGTTCCGCACGAAGGTAAACCAAGAGCCCCGAAACAGTTACCTGTTCAAGAGCAGTGTGCAGCCAGAGGACCTGCAGAAGGGCGTCCAAGAGATCTATAAGAAGCTTCACCAAGGCACCTACGTCGACTACAACAACGAGAACAAGCCCGTGAACGGCGACCTCTCAAAGCTGCGCTACATGCCTGGACTGTCAGACGAAGCCAGCGGGATCATCAATAGTGTGGAGGCCCGGACCCGCAAGATCGCTGGCACGCACAGCGTGCGAGGCACCATGAGGCATCAGACGCACGCCTACCGCCTCAACTACGGCCTGTCCATCTTCATCACTTTCTCCCCCTCGGAACGAGACTCGGCCCTCATGCTCCGAATGGTGCGGGTAAGGCGGAGCGACCCGGCCATTGCAGACGACGGCAACAAATCCATCTATGCCAGGGAGAACCCACCGCTGAATGAAGAATTCTGCCTTCTGTCCGTGGAGGGGCTGGCGCAGGCACTGTCGGGGCAATAGGCAATCGTGTCCTTTTGGGCGTGTTGTTGCGAAGGCTGTTATGTTAGCACAAGCAAAGAGTTTGATCGTTGTTTCACACCTTGCAGGAGATGCCGTCCTATGAGGAGAGGCAGGCCTTGCTCGCAAGGGACCCATTGGCCTGCGCCTATGGCTTTCGAGTCTTGGTTGGGCTCGCGCTTCGGCACATCTTCGGCTTGCGATTCTGCCCGCGCTGCCCGGACTGCGCTTGCTCAGATCGACCCTGCATCGATCATTTTGGCAGCAGCGCCACAGCAACGGGCGGCGTCTTTGGCCGCATCGATGCAATCTACGGCTCCATCGAAGCCCAGAAGAGCGGGGCCGAGCATTTGCATCTACAAGCATTCTTGCAATGCCTGCACCAGTTCACGCCGCTGAGCGAACTGGCCCGGTTGAACCACAAACCTTTGCTGGAACTGCTGCGCAAATACTCTGTATATTGCGAGCATATCAGGAGGATGAATTACTGCGACCCAGATGCCTGGCAGACCAAGCAGAAGGACATCGAGGACGACTGGCCGGAGTACAAGAAGTCCACCCTCATGCTCAGCCGTCCGAGGTACCAACAAGATCTTTTGCAGCCTCCAGCAGAATGGAAGCGCAACTACCTGGCTGAAGATGTGGAGGCCTTACAGATGCACAAACAGCACCACGTGCACATGATGGACAGTCAAGGGGTAAGGCAACCTCTAAACCACTGCCGGGACCCCAAGGACCCGAGCAAATGCAAGGCGCATTTCCCAAGGACCAAATGGATGACAGATCGGCCCCTGCTCATATGCCCGGGAATCGCCGAGGACAAGGACATGCCCCGCAAGGGAAAGAAGAGCATGGTGGGCCTGCCTTGGGGCCCGTGCAACGATGCAAACCTGAATGGTACGCACCCGGCTTTGCTCGCTGCCCTCAGGTGCAACTGTGATGTGCAGCGGCCGTACCGCTTCCCCATCACGGACAGCCATGGCCCTTGCCTGCAGAAATGCCATGAGAAGATGCCGGTTTGGAAGCTGACCAAGGAGGCGCAGGTCAACCAGGCGGCCCAAGCCGGATACGCCTGCGATTATCAGAACAAGCGTCTCACCATCGCAAGCGCCGAGGTCAGAGAGTGGCAGAAAGGGCAGCAGAATCTCTTCGAGGACATCAAGGACAAGAAGACCGGTTACATCAGCATCAGGCAAGAGAAGCGCATCTGCACCGACTTGTTTGCTCGAGGGGTCGTCCGAGGCACTGTGGAGACCACCAACCTGAACCTGCATGCAGAATACAGTGACCCGACCGCTGCTGAATCCATCAAGACGGCCCCGGTTTCGGACATGTCTTTAATATACCCCTTGCAAGTCCTACGCGCTATAGAAGAACAGGAGCCCTGGCCCACCGAGTCCTGCAGAGCCGCCGTGGACAAGCGCGACCGCCTCAAGCACAAGGCCACCGAATGCCCGCCATGGACCTTGTATGGTGGAAGGGGGAAGCGGTCGGAGGTTCATCCGCTCTCGGCCTATGAGTTCGTCAAGCACTTCTACATGAAGCAGGCCCGCCACCCGCTTACCACCCAGAGGCAAGAAGAGGCCGCGGAGAAATACCAGGCCGACCTCACTGAGAAAGGGGAGGAGCTCCTCAACACGAAGAGCAGGAAGCTGGAGCCCGGCAAGCACTACATGATCCGAGAAGAAGGTGGAGACGGCTGGTTGCCTTTGGGACGTGGCCACAAAGCCGCGCCTTATCGCCATGACTGGGTCATTGCAGCCAGGCCCCGGCCCCATGTACCAGTCATCCTGGGAGCATACAACAGCCGAACCACCGATGAGCAGGCCATGCGGATCCTCGTCTTGTATTTTCCATGGGTCAATGACAAGACGGAAGCTTCGCCCGAAGTGCCCTTCTTGAATGATTTCTGGCAGCCGAACACACAGAGTTGGACCGATGCCTTGCTTCTTCATGCCAACCGCGTGCAATTTCCAACGCAGGAGGTCAAGAACCTGGTGATGAACTTCATCTTCGTCTACTGCCTCCCGCGCGGGATGGGCTTAGCCGATGGCCTGGCGGAGAATTCGGACAATGAGGACGTGGCCGATGACTTGTCAGACTTTGCCCTTGACGAGGACGACATGCTGGAAGTCATGCAGACTCGCGTGCGTGGCGGCGGGCAAGCGGCTGCAGAGGATGCGTATGACACCCTGGAGGCGGATGAGGACATCGACGCAGCGCGGGAGCCAGGAGCGCCGACCAAGCTCCATGAAATGACGATGAAGCTGTTTGCCTTGTCCGACGCCATCTGGCAAAGGCCCGGCACTGATGAGAACTCTGCTGCACGGAAGCATCATGAGGACACCGTGCAGCAAGCCAACCAATGCACCTTCGACCACGACCTCGCCAAACAAGCTGCGAAAGCATCTCAGAACGAGGCTGAAAAGAGGCTGAACCAATGCGCTGGGCTTCTGGGCGAGGCAGGTGCAGAGCTGGAGGCAGGCGGGCGCTCAAAGAAGCTGTTGCTGTTGAAAGTTCTTATAGCTGCATTGATTCCGGTTTTCCTGTTGTAGGGGAACCCTTATTTGTAATGAATTTTGAACATCAATCGTCAGCTCTTTACCCGTTACTCGCATGAAGGAGCGGCCGAGAATCACTGCGGAGATGATCGATGACTGGCTGGAAAGGGTAC
>VSDK01010570.1:0-16058 GCA_009767595.1 Symbiodinium kawagutii | reverse complement strand
GGCCGTCCGTTCGGTGGAGCCAATGTCATCCTCCTGGGCGACTTCAATCAGCTTCCTCCACCGCAGGGCGGCAACCTGGCAGACATTCCTCACAAACACCGGGTCGGACCCCATGACACAACCAAGCCACCGGATCATTTGGTGGACACTGGCAGGAACCTCATGTGGGAAAGCATCGAGGGCGTGACCGAGCTCACCCAGAAGGAAAGGTGCAAGGACGCCTGGTGGAACGAGGTGGCGACCCAGATTGGAGCGTCGAATCTGTCAGAGGAGAACTACAAGTATCTTCATGGCGAGCGTGTGGAAGGCTGCCAGCTCTCGGAAGAGGAATGTGCGTCGCGGCATCGCATCATCGACGGACCCAATGACCCGCGATTGAAAGACCCAAAGTTTCTGGAGGCCCCGCTGATCGTGGCCAACAACGACGCCAAGTACCAGGTCAACAAGCTGCGGGCCATGCAATGGGCGCGAGATGCCGGTGCAGAACTGCGTTGGTCAATCGCAAAGGACAAGGCCGCCGCTGAGACACTGCAGGTGCAGGACTGCGACAAGGAGCGAAAGAAGCAGAGCCTTGGCTTGGTAAAGTTCTTTCTTTTGGGTTTTCTTGTGATTCTTGTCTACCAATAAAGCATTCACTTCAACAAAACACGTATTACTTTGTGGCCATTGTTGGTTCAGATTAACTGCTTCCACGTTGGGACAGGTGGCTGACCTATCATGACAGAGACACCGGGAACTTGCTCGGCACCTTGCCGTTGGCCATTGGCATGCCCGTCGCTTTGACAGAGCATGTGGACCGCTCAGACGACAAGAAGCTTTTCCGGGGCGTCAGAGGCAGGGTGCACTCCTGGGTTTGGCCAGAGAATGACAAGCGGCCTTCAGTTGTCTACGTCAAATTCCCCGACGCGGAGTGGCAGATGGAAGGGGTGGGGGAACCAGGTGTATACCCCATCGTCCCCATCAAGAACGACTGGCATTTGGACGGCGGTCGCAAAGTGAAGATGTTGAAAGTCTGGCGCACACAATTGCCCATCGCACCAGCCTTTGCCATGACTGCGCACGGTAGTCAGGGCAAGACTTTCGACGCTGCTCTTCTGGACTTGAATGTGGACAAGAGGGTGGATCCGACCATGGGCTTGGTGGCCGCAACCCGTGTGCGCGACCGGTATGGTGTTCTCATCCTGCGGACCTTTCCGCTATGGTTATACCAGAGGGGGCAAACATCGGAAGGGAAGCGGTTGTTGCTGGAGAAGTTGCGTGGCAACAGCATCGATTGGGCCGCCTACAGGGAAGCTCGCCGACCTTGTGCTGCTTGTGAGAAATGCCACCAGGTCTTGCCCATGGATGCCTACGAACATGTGCAGTGGGAGCTCATCCGTTCCAATAGGCCTGGGCTGTGTATGTCATGCAAGAGCGGCGCTACTACCACAAAGCGCAGGAAGCTGGATCCTGACAGCCTGGAGAAGTACGAGTGCCTGGGGTGCAACACCAAGAAAATCGCAGAGGCTTTCCCGAGGGCGCAGTTGGTACAGAAGGACGCCGACACACTGCGGCATTGCCTCAATTGCTTGCAGAAGGGCAGGGCCCAGATGCAGTGTGTCAGGTGCGCCGAGACCAAGGAGCCACCGAGCTTCGAGCCGCAGATGGTCACCATGCCGACCGACAGCATCCTTTGCCTAGCTTGCCAAGAGGAAGTACGACAACAGAACCGCAGGAAGCATACAGGTTTTTTCAGCTGCAAATCTTGCGAGAAAGTATTTCCGACATCAGTGTCCCAAGGCGTTGTCAGAAGCCAGCACTGTTTAAATTGCAGCTCGCGCGAAAGCCGCGCATCAGGCGTGCAGACTTGTCGCAGCAAAGATTGCAAGCGTAAGTGGCAAGAGACGCAGCCCAAGGATGGTAAGCGCTCCCGATATTGTCCTGATTGTAGAAAGCCTTGACAAAGTCAGGCAGCCCAGCAGCTAAAAAGATGCAGTACAGATAGCTGACTTGTTTGCCCCTGTGCGCAAAATTAGCGGCCCTGCTGCGTATAGGAGGGTAGGAAGTAACCTTTGCGAAATCGAACACGGGTCTCGCCCTTGCATCGATTAATTTGATGCCTAGGGTTCTGTTTCTTATCGTTTCTTCGTCTTGACATAGTTGCTTTGAATCCATACATCAGCTTCATGCTTTGGTTTGTGTTGCAGAGAGTGCTTAGCGCCAAGCTTGTCCAAGTTGTTTGAAAGCCATTGACTTCTCTACATTTTCCCGCGGCCATTTGAAGCTCAAGAAAGCTTGCTCTTACTTATTTGTGTTTTTACCCATGCCACAATATTGCAATGGCTTGCAAGACCCTGCCGGGGGCTCCCCTCGCCCTTGCATCTTTGCTGCTGCCGGGAACGGACAGCCGGCGGCCGTGAAGCAGCGCCGTGATGGATCACAATGCGCTTTCTGCTGTCCAAGCGCTTTTGACAAAGCTTTGAACAGTCGGTGCGGCAAAGGCCATCTCACCCACAAGCTGAAATCGTGGCGCAAAGAGGGTAGCCCAGTTTTTGAAGCTGCATTCACTCTTGGCATGCCGGGCCTTTTGTTGTCGCCAGCGTCGCAGCGTAGGCTTCGCCGACTCGCTGGTGAGCGGCCGAAATTCAACAAGCAACAAAGCTGGGCGCACCGGAAAACAGAGCGTCTACAAGTTTTCCGCTGTGGCAAGCCCATCCCGCTCCAGCCCAACCTCAGTGAGGCCGGGAAACAATTCTTGCAGGATTGCGAAAATGCCCGGGGCCGTCAAAATCCGGAAGGGTTTTGGGTGAAAAAGCTCCGCTGCAAAGTTCGTGAATACGCCCAGCGCCGAAGGAATGAGCCCAGGGCTTCCAAACACAGCAGGCAAAAGTGGTGGCGCCTACGGCGGGAGTTGCGTACACTCATCATTCCGGCAATAGCTGAAAGCCCACCGGCGGTGCCAGCCATCGAGTGGGCAGCAGCCGAAGGAATTGCAGCAAAAGGAATTGCAGCAACATCTGATCTAAGCTGATTTAGCCTTTGCGTTTCACCCTTGCGCCCGACCACAATTAAATGCATGCTGCGAGCAGCCGCGCAAAGCACAGGGCAGCGCAGGTACAAGAAGCGCAGCGACAAACGCGAGGAAAAGAACGTCTTAAGATTTAGGCTTGCAATCGTCAGTCTACAGTTCTTGTTTATAAAGGGAAGGGGGCCGTTGCTTGAAGCAACAAATTCACACGTAGAAGCTTTTAGTTCATGTTGTGGGGGATGCCCTCTAGACGTCAACCGGTATAGACCTTTATATTGATGCTTGCACCCTTTATGTTTCGTGCCCCCGCAGCCATTTGAAGCCTCAGACCCTTTAACCAATGCCAGCGCCGACGCTTGAGCCAAGCATCTGCCTTGGGCGTCTAGGCCGTGGCTTGCAGGAGGAGGCTTCGTTGATGTGACAAATATTCTTTCAAAGCTCCGGCCATGCGGTTATTCTCGTTGTTGTGGTTGTTCTCGTTATTGTGCTGTGGCGTAGTGCAACCCTAACAGCTTTTTAAGGTTGACCCAAGTGCTATAACCTCAGAGACTTAAAGCGAGACCCGCGATGCTTGTTGGATACGAAAACCTTTGTCACCGCAAAACCAAAATCACATTTCGACATGAACGCGTTGGCGCCCCAACCCGGATCCCCCCGTCGCCGGAAGCTCTTTTGAAATTGAAGGGCCGAAAAAAGAGCCATGTTCGACAGTTTAAACCCCAGCCCTCGTTTGTCGAAGTTTTCCGCAAGGATGTGGGAATGGATTTTTCAAAACCCCCGCCCCACAGGAGTCACAATCAGCGTAGGCATTAAACTAATGGTAGTGGAAAATTTCAGATTCACCCCGCAGGACTGCTAATGTGGGGGCCTGGTCATTGAGGGCTCCCGATGCACCCCTTGTAGAATCCTGATAAAAGGGTCGTGGTAAAAGGGGGCCTGGTGAAGGGACGTGGCAAAAGGGGGAATGGTAAAAGGGGGCCTGGTAAAAGAGGCCTGGTAAAGGGCACATGGAAAACAGGGGCCTGATGAATTGAGAGCTGTATTGGAAAAAGGGGCTTGGTGAATTGAGAGCTTTGGGGCCAAGCCCCCTTATTGGACCTTTACTGGAACAGGAGGCCTGGTCAATAAAAGGGGGCCTGGTGAATTGAGAGCTTTGGGGCCAAGCCCCCTTACTGGACCCTTACTAGAAAAGGGGGCCTGGTGAATTGAGAGCTTTGGGGCAAAGCCCCCTTACGGGACCCTTACTAGAAAAGGGGGCCTGGTGAATTGAGAGCTTTGGGGCCAAGCCCCCTTACGCGACCCTTACTAGAAAAGGGGGACGCGACCCTTACTAGAAAAGGGGGCCTGGTAAATTAAGAGCTTTGGGCCAAGCCCCCTTACCGGGCCCTTGCTAGAAAAGGGGGCCTGGTGAATAAAAGGGGGCCTGGTGAATTGAGAGCTTTGGGGCCAAGCCCCCTTACAGGACCCTTACTAGAAAAGGGGGCCTGGTGAATTGAGAGCTTTGGGGCCAAGCCCCCTTACGGGACCCTTCCTAGAAAAGGGGGCCTGGTGAAGTGAGAGCTTTGGGGCCAAGCCCCCTTACTGGACCCTTACTAGAAAAGGGGGCCTGGTGAATTGAGAGCTTTGGGGCCAAGCCCCCTTACGGGACCCTTACTAGAAAAGGGGGCCTGGTGAATTGAGAGCTTTGGGGCCAAGCCCCCTTACAGGACCCTTACTAGAAAAGGGGGCCTGGTGAATTGAGAGCTTTGGGGCCAAGCCCCCTTACGGGACCCTTACTAGAAAAGGGGGCCTGGTGAAGTGAGAGCTTTGGGGCCAAGCCCCCTTACTGGACCCTTGCTAGAAAAGGGGGCCTGGTAAGTTGAGAGCTTAGGGCGCAGACCCCCCTATTCCTGTCAATTGTTTTTTTTGGTTTGCAATAGTTTCACAAACTTGTTGAAAGTGATGCTCGGCTTTGACTTAGGCGCCAACCTGTGTTGGCGAACCCTAAACCCAAAACCCTAAACCCTAAAACCCTAAACCCAAAAACCCTAAACCCTAAACCCAAAACCCAAAACCCTAAACCCTAAACCCAAAACCCTAAAACCCTAAACCCTAAACCCTAATGTGTAATTCACACCACAGGCAGCAAAGTAACGCAAATCACAGATACGAGTTGTTGGACGGAGACGTGTGCATGCATACAAAAATGCACAAAGTCCTTTCTGTGACAACTGGTGTGTCATTGTTGCATCCAACTGGGGAGAAATCCGCTCCATCGCCTCAGACAAACGTCCCTTACCCTGCCACGAATCAAAGTCAAACTTGTCCCCTTTTCTGGCAAAGCCCTCCTCTCCTCTGCCTTGGGGACTCCTGTCTCTGGCTGCTGAGGCTGCTCTGACACATGTTCCTCCTCAGAAGACACAGGTTCCCTGCTGAGAAGACACTTGTTGCTGCATGAAGGGCATAAAGGGCATCATGTGCTGTGGCACCTGTACCATCATGTTCTGTGGGGTCTTCTAACGCTTGCTGCTCGCAGAGGACGACGGCATAGCTTCACAGACAAATGGACAATTGTCTTGCCATACAACAAATGGAGAGTACTTAAACACTGCGAGGTCACTGACAAACGTTTCTGCAGCCTAGTAAAATATTAATAACCAAACTAAAAAAAATAAGATGTGAGCAACTTTAAGGAATTTTGAGATAATTTGAGATAATTTAAGATAATCTGAGCTGGTAAAAGTTAATCTACTTTACATTTATTTTAAACTAGGCTTACATAATTTGAGATAATTTAAAATAATTTAAAATAATTTCAGATAATTTGAGATAATTTAAGATAATTTAAGATAATTTTTTTTGGATCATTCTATTTTTTTTAGTTTACAAATTTCAGCACACATTGATACACATGTATCCACAACATTTTTACTTCCTTCACTCGTTTGACATCATTTGCAATGATTCCACATCTTAGACTGTCGGTTTCTGCAAACTTGATGCGTGAACTGTTAAAACTGACACATGTGGCATTACTCACTCGCCTTTGCAGTCATCACTCTCCCACAGCTACACCACCTCATTGACTTGATGACTTTGTCACGACAACCATGACACATCATTGTTTTGGTGAACTGCTGCACAATCTTTACATAGATTTATTTATTTTCAGCAGCGGCATTCCCCTCAAACATATGTTTTCGGTGTAACATCCACAGTCCCTACCATCTCAAAACAAAGCATAGCCATTTAACACATATTTGTAACTCATTTCCAAGCCTCAACCCTATACCAATTCAAACACACAATATGAGTTTCACTCAACACTTGAAAGCAAACATTCCCCCTTGCACTTGGCCCCAGACATTTGTCACAAAGTGTTTCACCACACCTGCGCAAAACAGCAGAGAATGGCTGACCAGCACAGTGACAATACTTTTAATCCAACATCCTGACAAATGTGCGCAATGGGCGCCAATTTCCATACACTTAACTTACATGGTTAATTCTTAACAGAGCCTCTGAGGTTCTGGCAACATGCTGCTGCAAGAATATCTAGTAATACCTGAAGACACCTGTTGCTCCCAATGGAGGGTTTATACCTTTCACCCCAGGACACAAGTACACTCTGCTCATGCTGGACACATTCATACACCTAGCCAAGCAAACCTTACAAATGCAATGCTTCAAAGAAAACACAATATCTTTGACGCAGGAACTTGGCATCCACACTGGCAAGTGGCTGTTGCGGTTGCATTAGCCGCCCACCTGGCAATAAGATGTTCAACACTAAATGCATTGTCACATTGTCATCAATACTACAATATGCTTAGTTACAGATCTACACATCTCCCATACTTACCTCCTTGCATCATTGATCTTGCAGGCCACATGATAGCAGGAGTTTGTCTAAGGGCCAGGCTACATTTGTCCACACAGGATCCACCTCCATTCATATACCTAGGAGCAAGCACAATTACACCATGTTCTTTTATACTACATAACTCACTTACACTGGAAACTGCTCATTGCATATACGCCCTTGAATATACATATATCTTTGAATCGACGCAAAACCACAAACACACAGGCACCCTTGAATGCACATGTGTCTTTGCATGCGCCACAGACTTAGTACAGTCAACCTCACCTCATACTCTCAGCTTATCAACTCCTAGTTACATAGCCATACTCTTCCATCACATCAATCCCCAGTTACAATAAACACATGTCTTCATCAGCCCATCCCCATCATCAGATCCAAGGCCATGACCCTCCACCAGCAGATAAAGCAGCACCTGAGCAAGCCAGCAACATTACATGGCTTGACTGTTTGCAATTTGTCAGACATGTCACACCAGCTTCACCAGCCACCTCTTGTCACACACCTTTTTTTCCTCCAAGATGTATGTCCAAGGCTGGGCATATTGACAGCCTTAGAAATGTTTTGAATTAACGCAATTTGGTATTACTTTGTCCAGGGAGCATTCTTGTTATGCAGCCCTAGAAAGAAGAATGAAAAGAGGTATCACTGTGTCCAGGGTGGACAAAAGTCACAAAGCCCTAGAAAGAGGAATGAAACGGTATCACTAAGTCCAGCATAGATCACAAAGCCCTGGAAAAATAAGCACTGGCCGCAAAAAGGCTCCAGCTCCACAAAATGTGCTCAGAGAAGTGTCTGTGACATATGTGGCTAACAGTTACCTAAACAGAGAGATATGTAAAGATAATATTAATCATTGTGAACACTTTTTGTGAATAGCTGTCAGCTTTTAGAAATATTGACGCATGTATGACACATGACACTTCAAGCACCATGTCCTCAGTTGAGACAAATGTTCAAAGACAAATGTCCCGAAAAAAGAGGACTCAGGGCCCACGGCGGGCTGCGTCTCTCTGCCGCGCTTGCATCTCACGCAGCTCCCGAGCAGCAACATCTTAGTCCGGCAAACAATGCACATAGGTTCCCAGCCCCAAGAACAGCATTACACAATGTCACACAAATCACATTCATTTCAAACACAACTGGCACCAATTCACAACGCAAACAAAGAGCCGATGTTATTGGACATGTACCCGTCATTGAGACGACAGTCGGGATCTCTGAAGAGAAGCTTGTACCTCAGACAAGACACTTGACACATAGTGCCATGGCACACTGGTGCACATATTTACTTTTTTGACTATGTATGTAACTTTGAAAAAGTAACATCACAACTTAAAAGATTCTATCATACTGGTTTTTTTACATGCAAGGCACACAACTTTGACCATCCGCACCCGGCCCATTTCAAAGTCTGCCAACTGCCAGAAGCGAGCTTGTGTTCTCCAGTCAATTCCATGGTCCATCATGATCTCTGTCCTTGGTACATGTCAATCAAACCTCAAGCACTAAACTACTGTTGAACATGCTCTCAAACTATTGTCAATTACACCCCAAACACCGATCCATTTTTTGTTGCTATTGAATTGACATTCAAAAACACATGTTGCAAGCCAAGCCACATGACTGCATCTGGGACCTCGTAGCTTGGAGACACAAGTGCCCTCCCTGCTCCGACACCTGTGACTGGACGCATGTGTCCTGGCCTCTCAGGCGGACAAGCCGCGGGCACTGACACATGTCCACCACCACCACCATACACCTGCTGCGACAAACGTCCCTGAAATAAATGTCCAGCTGGTGGCGGCCCCTTAGGTGCTGAAAACTTCGGAGGGGGCCCTGGTGGTGGTGGCGGAGGGGGGAACTCTTCTTCACTTTCAAGTTCAATTTCCTCCACCCCTGATGCCACCTCCACTTCCACTTCCACCTCCACCTCCTCCTCCTCCTGCTCCAGCCACGACTTCGGTGCCTTGGTGTTCTTCCTCAAGGGAGGCGTTAACGACATAGGTCCCCGATGTGAAGATGCTGCTGCGGAAGATGCTGATGACACAGGTGCAGAAGGTGCTGATGACGCAGGTGTAGAAGGTGTTGTAGGACGTACCTGTTGCAGAAACGTTCAAGTCGACATGTGTTAAACAGGAATATCCATGTCATGCGTCGCCAACACAACTAACAAAGTATTGCATGGATCACAGAAATGGCTGGTCGAATCTGCACAACTAGACTATGCTTACTAAAGAAACAAACACATATAATTCTACAATGTCAGAACAACAATCATGGTGAATTCAAGTTGTCAAATTGAAATGCAAACAATAGAATCATTAGGACATATGTCACTGTACTGCTGGCCTTTTTGGCTAGCGGAGCCCGTGCTCTTCCTTGCGTAGAAGCTTCTTGGATGTAGGGAACCAGGTGATCAAACCTTGCAGGTGGAAAGGGAATCGAATGTTCAAACCTTGCAAGCACATCTAGGACATCATATTATATGTTTCCCTGATAGATGACATGACTCACAAACTCAGATAATTGAACCAAGGAACCATGGCATCCCCCCATGAAGGGTCTGGGCAAGCCGCCCTAAGGTCTCCTCCACCAGCTGCTTGAAGTCGGACAAAGGTGCACAGTTGTAGGCGATGTTTCTCATAGCAACGCTCCACGACTCTTCGCCCGCCAAGAACCTCAAAGCTTGCCTTCCGTCTGCAGCCCAGTCCGAGGAAATGCTTTGCATAACCACCACTGGCTGGCACCCAATTGCCTCAGATAACACAACCAACACCAGTTCCTCTGTTTAATGGCATTGGACACTTGTACCAACAGCACACAGCCACAACAAGCACCATTTAATTTGACAGTTCTGCCAAGATACAACAAGGATTCCATACAGAACGACAATTGTGACAATTGTCCGATGGTATCCAGCAGTGCAACTCAACCTGCAAGACAAGTCAAGTAGGCCAAATTCAGTTGCAACACTCACACAACATTGATTTGAGTTACTGTATACTTTTTGGCTGCACATTTAAACCAATTGTTTTTCTCAACCCTGGCCTCACCACCTCGTCTGGGCTCTCCAGAACTTCCAGAAGTGCATTGAAGAACATGGGGTTGTCAAATGTCTGGAGCAATCAAAAAACACAGGTGTATAAACACACTAGGTCAACTGCATATTATTACAAACACCATTGTCAACATCAACGAAGTCTTCAAAGTGCACACATACATAGACATCGACACGCATTCTGAAGTGTCTCCTGCCTGCTTCTGGATGATGGGAAAAAGTCCACAAAGGTGCGAGTCAGTGAAACCTTTGCCCTTGCCCTTGCCCTTGCCCCTGCCCCTGCCACCTCTAGGTGTGCTCACAGGCGATGTGTCTGAGTCATCTTCCCTCAGCTGTATCAAATGCACATTGCAATTCACAAACAGCACTTGAACAAAGCAGAAACAAAAAACCATATGTTCATATGCATTTTGAAAGTAATACATACTATAGGCATTGAACTTGCGATCTAAATATTGCCAAGAATCTGGACCTTGATCATTTGTTCCAAGCGGTGCCATGTTGTGCAGCCTGTCATCTCTGCCACAACGGCACATGTTGGTGCTCGGACACCTGTGGCAATTGGTACCTGCAGACAAGTCAGGGCACAAGAAAAACAAGTCAGGGGCACAAGAAAATCATTAATAGAGGGACATGTGTGCACATGTAATGTTTCCACCTGGAAGCAACACAAATGCAAGCACTGTTTGTATCCAACCTCGGGCTTGTTGCGCCACCTCTTCCCAGTGCCAAATCCAACAAGCACCACCCTCTTCGGCCACTTCAAAGTCCCTGGATTTGTACTTGAAGATAAATGCAGGGACACATCTGACATCCCGCTGTGGTCAGACATCTGGAGACAGATCTTAGTTGCATGGCACAAACACAGATATGCAGTGAAAAACCAAAAGCTCTGAATTTTCAATCATACACTGCAAGCATCTTGTTGACAGTGCACTGATACAATAATCAAACAATGCAATAAATGCAACCAAATGTACGCCACGAAGATTTGTCAGACCTTGTCCATAGAAGATGGTCGGGGAAGCCATGGTCGACCTGGTTCCTGGGCAAAAGCACAGCTAGGGCATTAGTGACAAGACATTTGCACAAGACAAAGCATCCCATGGCCAAGAACAATCAAAACAATTAAAACCACAAACAAAAACCAACACTTTCAAATCATGTTTCATGAATTAAACATAATTACAACAAACAAATAACCAACATTTTGAAGCAAAGTATAAGGCATGGCTCCTCTTGATGTGTCTCCACACCGAGCTCAGAGTCCACCCTGTCCTATCGTCTATAGGAGCACCAAATCCAGTGTCCAAAGCTGCAGCCGTGGACAATTGTAGCCTGATTTCCCGTGCTCGCTGGGGCTCCACCAGTTGACACAAGTACAGGGCCTGA
This sequence comes from Symbiodinium kawagutii, assembly GCA_009767595.1. Lineage (NCBI taxonomy): Eukaryota > Dinophyceae > Suessiales > Symbiodiniaceae > Symbiodinium > Symbiodinium kawagutii. The sequence continues at coordinate 4,736 of VSDK01010570.1, read as the reverse complement.
GCAGCACAGAAATCAGGATTCTGTTGAAAACACACAAACATAGTTGAAGACAAGGGCACAAAAAACACTGTTCAATGACACTCAACTTGAACACATTACAATTTGTCAGCTAAGTGGCCTGTTGTGCCTTCCTAAGCAGCTTCAACTGAGCATCACATCAATTTCCTATCCACATTTTGACATGATGACAGTTATTATTTATTTCACACTTTTCCCTATCACATTTTTCTCTGGGGCATTGAGTGGCTGTTTCCACCAAGCTTCCTGTCACCTGACAATTGTGCACGTTCTCCACGTCCCAGGGCTGTCAGGCGATCCAGGGCAACACTATCCGGCTCCGGCCCAGCGCTCCCAAATGCAGACATCAATTACAGAATGACACCTGTCTAGTGTGAATGTCTTCTATATTAAGTAATACTACATTTTGACAAATGTTCATGCCATGTTTGAGATGTATTCAAGCCAGCATTGTCTAGATATACTGGATAAACCATTTGATACCTTTGTTGTTGCTTCAATTTGCTTCAACATGCTACAGCATACATGAAAGCTGTAATGAGAAATACAACTTCACATGACACAAGTTCACTCTCAGCTGGCAACTGCGAATACAACAGAGGTTGGCAAGACAAATGTTCACATGTCCACATTGCACTGTGAAGCTGTCGCATTGAGTTGGTGAATCACAGGTGAACAGCATCAAATTAAGCTAAACACTTTGTGACCACCAGCGCTGACTGACTGAGCCAGGCACATGTTTGGAGCCCACCAGCCACTAAATAGTGCATGACGCAAGACCTGAATCAATGACATGCACTGCATCCATACTGACCAAAATTAACACATTATCAAATATTTTTCTCAATGGTATACCCATTTAATTTTAAATTTACATATCAATATATAAAACTCAAACAATATTTCAAGTACTTTGCGCAGACAGCCCAGCAAAGAACACAAATAATCCTGCACATTGACAAATGTCCAAAAATGTCCAATAGTGTAGCTCCAAATGGTCAAACATCCTAAGTTCGAAACAAAGAATCATAACATCACCTCAGCTGGCAGCTTCAGACAAAATTCACTGGATGATATTTCTTGACTAACAACCTACAGCTGGCTGCTCTGCGATCTCTTGTCATTTCCACTTGTGTTCCCGATGTTGGATTGTCAACGCTATGCTCACAGCATTGGACAAATGCAATCTTTCATTATGCCAGCTTCTACTCCACACTTGATGACAAACACAAGAGCATTCATGATTTTCTACATTCTACATTGTTCACAGACTGTCAAACATTTCAAGTGTAAAGACTGTAGCACTGACAAAAGTAGACAACTATCAGCTGCCAAAAATAGACGCCTGTATACCAGCGGACAAAAGTATCCCAACCCATACTTCATGACACATGTTTCTTCAAAAGTCGAGCAACTGTGAAAATGGTGGGACATTGGAATCATCAACAAGATCAAAGTCGCCCATATTGGCTAAACTGTAGAAAGGGTCATGGTGCTCAAATTGGGAATCAGTCCACTCACTCTCTAGAACAGTGGACACAACAGTGGACACATGTTCACGCGAAGATGAAGACACATGGCTGCGCAACTCCAGTCCTCCCACATAATTATCCACCCTTCTCATCGATTTAGATGGCTCCCATGTACAATGATCCACCTTCCTTTTCTTACCATCGACAAGTGTTCCAACCACCTGGACACTTGTACTGGGCCCACGCATCGTGATGTTGATCTCCCACGGACCATCCTTACAGTGAGAGCAGGCATGCAACAACACACAGCAGGATGCACACTTGAAACCTTGAAACAACAAAACACCAACAACAAAGGATACACTGTACTATACTTTCATCTGTTTTCATCAGTCTAACAACATCTCTCCACCATCCACCAACCAAATAGAATACACCAACTGCAATGTCAACCAAAGGAACTTTCAAGGGCTCAGCATCTTTGACCACAACATTGTAGTTCCCAGGGTGCCAATTGAGGACATCTGTGACACTTTTTGTAGTGACCTTCTGCCAGCCCCCCCCCGGGCCCTCGATGTCGCACAGGTCGATGGTCTGCTCAGGCATTGGAGACAATTGGAACGACAAATCTGACAGTAAGTAAGACAAAAGTCTCACACAAAGTGCCTGGGCCAAAACACCTACAAGTAGAAGCACTGGCAATGAAAGTTAGGCAGACAGAAGACAGCAAGGACAACAACAAATCACAGGTTTAGGCCCTCCATGTCTGATCAACACAGAGTCAATCAACAACATGTTAAAATACACATGGATTCATAGAAGTAATTCACAATTGCCAATAATAACACACCCAGGGCAATACTACTACAACTTGATGCAGATCAGCGATTGCTGTGTCCATTCTGAGCACTGTGCTGTCACACTCCGCAGTCAGCCCCTGGCACAGCGCTTGTCTGAATGAGTCACATGTATATGTACTGCATGTTATTGACAGACTCTTGGAACTAAAAAACTCATCTTCCAATCTGGCAAGAAACTGAAGCAATAGCTGCTGGCATTCAATGACATCTGTGGGGAAAACAGGCATCTGACAACTGTCACACTAGCTGACTAACTTGTTTTGAGCCTTGGCACACTGGAGATTTGTGCACTGCAATGGACGCACTGGCACAGACATTTGTGCCTTTAAATGTCCAACAAAAACCCAAATGTGTATTTGCGCAATGATAACAATGGGCAGCGCATGTACACAATGATACTTGTGCGCCATTATGGTCATCTTCGCAGTGACAATGCCAAGGACATTTGTGCTACAAAGTTCACACTACCTACTGCATCTCTAAATAAATGACATTATACAAGCAAATGGATTCACACTGGTACTGACAACTGTGCCCTGACAATTGTTCACTGCCATCTTTGCACTGACACCTGTCCTAACCCAGTGTTTCTGCCGTATCAAGGGTCTCCACTGGGTACGGCTGCAAGTAGATCCCCCAGGCATCAAAGACAAACTCAGATTCAGACATTTATTCACCTGGGCCACAAATTCACTGGTACAAGTAATGCAGAGAATGCACTTGCAGGTTGCTGTACCATGTAAACAAATGTGTGATGGTAATGGTTGTTACCAGTAAGAATTTAGATTAAACCTCTCAGAGAAAAAACAAATCATCATTTCACCTGTTAAAGCAACAGAACTTGTAATGCATTGCAAAGTTTCCACTGCGCAGAATCTTGAAAGGGAAGTCATCATTGTGCGAAGGCATGACGCACCAAAGCTTGCCCTTGTACGGGACAACTGTGACAGGATTGGGGCTTTCCTCATTTAAAAACACCAAATGTTCACGGTGACTGCGGTGATCTGGAATAGGGTTCTCCCGCTCCCACTCCTTCATCTTCCCAACAAGCCAAGTCATCGCACTCCTGGGCATGTGAGAAATACACATTGTATAAGACGGGGGGGTAAGTCATTGGAACAAACACTGACAGTGAATTGTTTGCCCACACACATATACAGACAGACAAGACAATGAAAAACAAAAACAAGACAAGTGCAAATTATCCAGGGGACATAAGACAAGGGTGCCCATGTGCTTCTTGCCAATAGACAGCAAATGTCTCCGGCGCATATTGTCTCAGTTCAGCATCAAAACTACCAATCACCCAGCCAACCACATCAAACATAACAAAACAGATTGTTCATTCTACTTTGCAACATGCTACCACCACTGTTAAAGATCACTGATGATACAGAGCCATGGCATGAACACCGCAACTAAGTCTTGGCAAGCAACTCCTTGTGCACCTCCCTCACCTCTCCATGGGCTTCCGACAATTGTACTGCCTTCAAAAGTGCCCTGAGTCCAAACATGGTTTCAACCAATGAACATTCCACACACAAATATCATCATATCATTGACTGAACTTGCACTAACAAAAGAACATGTCAAATTTCTCCACACTGAATCAATCAAGATAAGAATCTGTTTCATAAAGTCGGCCCCATCTTCAATCGGAGTCTGCATGTGCTGGATCATCCAATCAACCCCCTCTGCACCCAACGTCATCAAGTACTCGATACAGAGCTCAATCTGAATCTTGATTGAACCAGCACCCGACATGGCGACACAGGTGGGCAGTGCAGTACCAATCAGACACAAGTACACCAGTGGTCTGAGCCAAATCCTGGATTGATGAAACCTATGAGTGAAACTGGCCCACTGCACCAGAAGGATATAATCTGAACAGCTGAAGCTTCAACCACAAGGCCAGTGAACTCAAGTGAAAAGTGAAAAGCAGCATCTCCAATCAAACAAGCCAGCATCACCCTGTCCAGTTCGAAGCCCAAGGTCAGCGACAAGAACGAACAGCACAAAAGGCACGGCACGAATAACATAACATGAACACGAATGACATGACATGAATGGAAACAATCAAGACTCACAAGACCAGACACAAGTTCACAAAATCATGATCAGAACATGAACTGGAATCCTCACTCTTTCAACAACATCACAGAATTACACAGAACATACACTGACATAAATAGTTTGACACATGTTCCCGATAACACAAAGGTTGTTTTTTGGGTACGCCCTGCCCCCCCCCAACATGACATCAGTATCAAACTCAATATGATTTATCATGCACTAATACAAGTAGTTCCCGCACGAGGCGGAGGCGGAAGTTTCCAAACCTTATAAGTGCATATAGAAAAAAAACATTTGAGCCTATAGAATGGCG
>VSDK01010561.1:219289-234275 GCA_009767595.1 Symbiodinium kawagutii | reverse complement strand
CCAGCCGCAATGGTATTCCAAACCCAGCACTACATTTGCGCAATTTTCTGCACGCTTAACTTGGGTAGGCGCTTCAATCGTGTTTATTGCCAGAAAGTGACAAGGCTGAATTGGTGCGTCTTACTTTCCTGCTGCAATGGCATTCCAATTCCGATACTGCATTTGCAAATTTTTTTTTCAGCTATCTGCCGATACGGAGCTTTCATTAGCCAGTTTCACTGCATTGCTGGAACTAACTACAAAGTGTCCATGATTGCAATGATATCCCTGACGGGTTTCATGCTGCCTTCGCATGGTGTCGCAAATGGGGGACAACCTGTCCCTTTTTTCCCTTTGTAGTCAGAAGAAGGTAAGAGTCTCAACTCGGAGGTTTACAGTGGTGAGAGGGCGGCGGCTTGACAAGCTCTGTGCCCTGAAGGACGACTGGCGAGCGCTTGGCGCTTGCCCTTCGTCCTTCGGGCACGGTGCTTGACGTTGCTGCTCTATTCTCTTGCTTCTTTCTCTCGAGAGTGACGTAATGTCTATATGGGTTCACACTGGCCTCGTGCTTCTTTGACGTCGTGTCGTCACACTTTCACGGCTTTTGCTGGATCCAACATGTCGACTGGCTTCGTACTTTGCGCACTTTCGACTTCCAACAACGGGAAGGATTGCGATGTTCAGCCTTTACCTTTAAGCAGTCATTGCGAAGGGTACTACTGCGGATGCGATGGTATTTCCAACTTCGAAGTAGGTTGGCTTACTTCTGCTACACGGGATTTACTGGTGCTCTCTTATTTCGTTTTGCTCGTGAATGCAATACTTGATCGCTGGTCTTTTTACCTGTACCTTCACTCTGAGCTGCTTAGGTTTTGTACAGTTTACGTCTCACTGCAGATTTGTTAATGCGCCCTCATTGATTGGGATCTTTGAGTCTCTTGTTGTTTTGACTTGTGACCGCGGCCACAGTGCCAAAGCGGCGCCCTAGAGGAAAAAAAAAAGAAGTTGTGAGCCCCGGCGAATTCATTGCATGTGTTTGTGTTGCTTCCTTGCTTTGGAGCTTTCAAGCGTTTCACTTTGTTTCACCTGGTTTCACTGCTTCTTATCAACCTTAGCTTAGTGCTACCGCGGCGACGCAGCGAAGCAAAAAATTCTCTTTGTCATCTACAGCTGACTTGGATCGTGGGCGCGTGTGGCTGCGGACTTCATGGGCATTTTGGGGTTGGGTTCGGTACGCACCTTCGTTGGCGTGTCACGGCAACAGCACCCCAGATGTACAGTCATTTGAGTATGCTTCAGATTGAACAGTGTTCCAGCAGTGAATTCATTTCCAATTTGTTTTTTCAGGCAAGCTCAATTGCGGTCTTCAATTCTTCGATGCTGGATGCATGGGCTGCGGACTCAACTGCTAGCGGCTGGATGGAGTTACAATGGTTTCTTCCACTGGAATTTTATATTTTGGTAGCTTCAGTGCATGCAGTGCTTGGTAGCTTGCAGTTATGGCGCTTGGGCCGTGCATGGTGGATTGGTGATCGGTTGAAACGTCGTTTGCATACAGTACTGTGGGAACGAAAAAAGCAGGGAATGTCGCATCCTGCTTGAGCAAGTTTGTGATCGGAAGGAGGGCACTTGAAACATGGAAGTGACGAAATCACAAGAATCCTCACAGCAACATCTTCAGCGAAACGCAACTTGCAAGGTCCATACTTCACTCGATGACGCTTTTGAAAAATGCCCGTGCAAGTGGGAACAGCAGGAATGCTCCATGAAAGATCTACCTCATGGAGAGTTGAATTGCATTCCACGTGGCTTGCCAGGGATTCAGAAAATCCGGGTGTTCAGCAACGCTACGGGTCCAAGAGGACTTGACTGGTGGCGTCTGACAATTGTACGCAATGATTAACACAAGCGGAGTCATCGAAGCTTGGGACGTATCAGACAGCATTGTAGATTGACTGCCCGGAGCTTATTCTCTATGTCAGTTTGATTCTTGCTCACAACATTGCACAATGCATGGATGCTTAGCAGTTTTCATCTTTCATGGAAGCAGTGAACGTGATGGTACAAACTCAGCTCAGAAGCATCACAAGCTGCCACCGTGCCAGTGCTCAGTCTCAATCTCAGTCATCAGGGAATGCAGGCAGATCTTTTGAATCTGCAAGTCAAATATTGAAGAATTTGGAGGTGTTTGATTCTGGAAACCCTGGTGAATATTCAGCATGGCGACGCACTTTTCTCAACTGGTTGAATTTTGCAGACAAACGCATTGTAGACTTGATCAAAGATGTTGAGAGTTTGGAGCCAGACACAGAAATAGAGACGGTAGATTGGGGAGAAGAAGAACATGAGCTTGTTCGTCGTTTGTGCAATTCTCACTTCATACTTGAAAGGACCAGCACTTCAGGCAAGTCGGAACCTTGAGAAGAACCGCAATGGGTTCCAATTTTGGCAGAGACTTGCAAATCAGTTTGCGCTCAGTACTCGTCAGAGGAGTCTAGCTTCAAGTCAGGCTATCTCGAGTTTTCCTGTGTTTGGAAATGACAAAAGCATGACTGAGTGCATGCCGTGATATTCTGCTTGGGGTTTTGTTAAGATGTTCACCCACGAATCTTCGACAGCATTTGACTTTGAATCTCAACACATAAACAACGTATGAGACTGCTCGTGAGCAACTTCTTGCATATGAGAGGAGTTTAAGGACTTGGGATTCACAGGGATTGCTGAAGCAAGCACAGGCACCTGCAGCCGCGCCGAAGACGGCAGACCCTTTGCATGGCAGCAGGGTTGGTCTATGTGGAGGAAAGGAATTGGGCAAAGTTGGGATTCTTACTTGGTTGGAGAAAGAGTAAGAGTAAGGGAAAAGGAGGTCAGAAAGGAAAAGGAAAAAGAGGTAACGAGTGCAGGATCTGTGGCATGACAGGTCACTGGGGCAATGAATGCCCAAATCGACAACATGTCAATGAGGTTTCAAATAGTTCGAATCAACAACAGCAGCAACCTTCTACTCCGAATCCTGGAACTAGTTATCGTCCTTCTCCTGGTGGTCCTCCTTCCTCTTCGACTGCAAGTACTGCTGCAAGTTCAACTTACCCTCCTTCAACAGCTCGTGGTATTCGTCGTGTTCACATGTACCATCTTGCCACACCTCCCAACGAGTGTGAAGAGTTTGATTTGGCTTCAAATTCAAACAGCATACTTTCGTATAAGACAAGCAGTGATTTCCGTGCATGGGCTGTGTTTCAAACTGATGAGTGTGAAGAGTTCTTCATTGGTGACGCAGATGAACAGCATGAATGTGCGGACCTTACTGTCAGAGATACCTGCTATGCTTGGATGTGTGGTGAAGTGTCAGGTGAGTGTGATGCATTACATGGTTCAGTGTACATGGCAGCAGACATGAGTGAGGAGTCAACAGAATGGATTGTCCTGGACAGTGGTGCAGATGTTTCTCTTTTGCCTAAACGTCTTGCAAGGGTTGGTAGAAGACGAGATGCCCCCGACCACATCCGTTTGGAGGATGCCCAAGGAGGAGAATTGCTGGTGAGTGGCATGAACCAAGCTCAGATTGCATTTTGTGAAGCAGAAGCATTGTCCATAGATGCAGAGGCACAGTGCAGTTTGTCAGAAGATTTCATTGTGTCAGACGTCAAACACATTTTGTTGAGTTTGGGACGCTTGTTGAAACACCAGTGGCAATTTGCGACATGTGATGGTCATGGACAACTTGCCGGAACCTTATTGTCTCCAGATGGCTTGTACCGTATTCCAGTGCATTTCAGGAAGAACAGCCTAGCAATTCATGGTTCTGTCCGTTGTGCAGTGCAATCTTCACAGGTGGATCCAGGTGTATCTCATGTCAATGCAATCAGTCTTCGATTGAAGATCAATCCAGCTTTCTTGGATATGGGTTGGCAATTTGCAGCAGATGCTAGCCCTTTGCGCAAGTATGTTGGCCGTCAGTATGTTGATTCTTCTCGTGTGTTTCCTATTCCCCCGTGGAGGTATCGAGCCACAATTGCAAAGATTGGTGATCAGCGGGAATTGATTGCTCTTTCGGAAGAATTGATTGATGGTGCCGAACTCTCAGATGATATTCCTGGCTTAGTACTTAGCGCTACGATTCTGACCTTGCTACATAGAAGATATTATTCTCTGGATGAGCTGCGTGAGTTTTTCGAGCCAAGTGTTTGATGAGGAGACAGGCGGGGACGTGTTTGGACGAGAGGAACCAATTCCGGAGCTACATGGGCCTGATGCTTCAGTAGCAGTTGGTGGCCCATTGCAAGCAATTCCTCATGACTATCAAGCTGGTGGTTTGGTTGGTTACCCAGAACACGTCACCGTGAATGAAAAGGAGCTTTCTCTTGCAAGCAGTTCTGCAGATTTGAAATCAGGATGTGAGTTTTTAGGACTTAGTCAAGGAGGCTCCAAGGCACGTCTCTTCAACCGAATCTGTCAGTACCTCAGGAGTCAGAGAGAAAAGGACATAGACCATGCAGCTACTCAATTAGGAAGAGAGTCAGATGGACCAAGAGTGCGTTTGCAGTCTGGTGTTGAGATACCCAGTGAATCAGAGATGTTGGAGCACATGGCCACACACCTTCCTTGCAAGCCTTGGTGTGACATTTGCGTGAAGACAAAAGGCAAGGAAGACCCTACGCCCAGTGCGGCTGACAACATAGCTGAGGATCGCGGAAAACCCTTCATTCAAATGGGTTGGATGTATGTGACTGGACAGAACACTCCTGCTCTAGCCATGATTGATGCTTTGACGAGGTATGGTCGTGTTTTCCCTGCTTGAACCAAAGGTGCTTACAGGCATGTTGCAGAGGCCGTAGTTCGATTCTCGCTGAAACTCAACTATTTGGAGGAGGTTACATTCGTGATGGACTCAGAACTTGCAACAGTGGCACTTCTTGATCTTGTTTTGGAAATCCGACAGAAGATGGGATACAAAGCCAACAAGCTCTTCGGTAAACCTCATCATAAGGGACGAACTGCAAAGGTTGAGCGTTTCATTCAGACTGTCAGAAGGCAGTCAGCTGCGTTGGTGCAACAAGTGGAAGTCAACATCTCACAGCAGATACCTGAAACTCATGTGCTTCGAGCTTGGGCAGTGATTCACGCAGCATTCTTGTTGAACCGGTCTCATGAACGCAGAGCATTGCATGCTACTCCTTTTGAGTTGGTGACAGGGCAGGCCTATCGAGGCAAGATTCTTCCTTTCGGTGAATTTGCATTCGGACTTCGTAAGCCTGTGAAAGCCAAGGGGACCAGTTTGTGGATTGGTGGCATCTGGGTTGGCAAGGACAGTGCAGACATGAACATCTTTCTGAGTGAGAGAGGACAATTTCAAACACGTTCTGTGCGTAGGTGTTCCCAACCATGGCGTAGAGATGCTACTTTGACTTTATCTACATCTCCCTGGACTAGTAAAGTGATCAAGCAGACTGGCTTTCTGGAGGCACCTTTGCCAGTAATCATGGAGAGGCCATCAGATGAGGCAGCCACTGATCCTCTTACAGAAGAAGAACAAGTAGCTCATCCAGTGCCTGGTTCCCAGTTAGGCACAGGACCTCAATTGGACCTTCCGGATGTGATTGAACAGACTGAAGATGCAATGGATTCAGATATTGGTTCTCCTTCAACACCAGCAGTCAGTGATGTTGGCAGAAAGCGTGCTGCAAGTGAAGATGTGGATGAGTTGCGAGCAAGCAATGCAGAACCATTTGCAACTCCACCTATTTCTCCAACAACGCAACAGGGACAGTTGTTTCCTCCTTTCTTTGCTGGTAACGTAGAAGCTATGCCCACCGATGATGATCGATGGGAGGATGTCATGGTTGAACTGGACGAACCTATGTTTGAGGATGATTCTGATGCTGCGGAGAAACCTCCTGAAGTGACTCCAGAAGAGTTGGCTGTGTTGGACCAGGAAGCATTAGCAACTGAGTTGAACAAGCTGAGAACCCTCGGTGTCATAGAAGATGTACCTGAGGAACAATGTGATTTAAACAGCAAGTTTGTGGATCTCACCACAGTGTTCGACTGGAGATTTCGGGAGGATACTTGGAAACGTAGGTGCAGGATCGTTGCGCGGGAGTTCCGCCAGCAGTCGGGAACTAGTGCAGCCACTTTCTCCCCGACTTCAGCTGGCAGTGTGATCAGGTTGGTGCTTGCGTTCCACCTTCTCTTCCATTGGAAGTTGTATGCGTTGGACATTCCAGATGCCTTCTTGACGGTAGATCTGCAGGAACAGATGTATGTCAAACCGAAGTCTTCCATGGCCTCCCCAGGTATCTTCTGGAGGTTGTTGAAGGTGTTGCCTGGACAGCAGAATGGAGCCTTGAGATGGTTTGACAGTTTCTCTTCGTTTCTGGCAGGGATTGGTTTCAATGCGTGTGCAAGTGTGCCTTCACTAATGCGACATGCTACAAGACCTCTTATTATCAACATTCATGTAGATGACGAGTTGGTAGCTGCTGGAACTGATGATGATGCAAAGTGGCTCTTGGCACAGTTGGCACAAAAGTACAAGCTTGAATCAGAAGGGCCGTGCCCAGTGGGTAAGGTTGGACAGGGAGAGCAGTTGTCCTATCTCAAGAAAGTTTACATCTGTACTTCTTCTGGGATCGTGGTGAAGCCGAATGTGAGAAGTACTATGAGAATTTGGCTAAGCTATATTCCCTCGGTTCGAGGAAGGCCAAACGTATTCCTGAGCATGAAAAGTTGAATAAGGTGGACTATTCTGAGGAGCTTGACGCAACCAGACAAGCATGTTTCCGAAGCGGTTTGGGTACAGCGATGTATCTGTCTCTGGATCGGTTGGATATTCAATATTGCGTGAAGTGTCTTGCATCCCAAATGAAAGCTCCAACTGAACAGGCCGAGGTGTGCTTGAAACAGCTGATTTCCTGTGTTTGTGGGACATCAAATTTTGGAATCCTCCTTCCATACACGCAGGCGGGGAAGCGCCTGATTCATTCCTTGAATGGTGTCGAGGAAGATGTGGCCAGCGGAAAGCATTGCGTGGAGGTTTTCTGTGATTCTGACTGGGGAGGTACCATTACACGTAAGTCAACGACTTCAGTGATCATTTTGCTTGATGGTTTGATCATACATTCGTACAGCAGGTCTCAGAAGAGCATAGCTCTATCCTCGTGTGAAGCAGAGGTGCTTGCGGCAACGTCAGCAGGTTCAGAAGCTGCTGCTACAGACATGCTGGGGATTCTTGTGTGAGGTTGGTTGCAGTGTGGGACTTCGGTCAGACAGTTCTTCAGCAAGACAGTGGCTTTAACGTGCAGGTGTGGGACGGCTTAAACACTACAGCATCCGACTGTTGTGGCTACAGAGCGCCGTTCGGGATGGACGAATCTCGATACATCCAGTCGGTGCAAAGTTGAATGTTGCTGACCTGAATACAAAGAAGCTTAGCGTTGCAAGACGACAGTTTTTGCAGTATCATTTGGGCATGGTGGTGATGGACGCTCAAAACGAGATTGCTGAACATGTTGGATGGAGTGAAGTGCACCAGAGTCTGATGGATGATCAAATGAGGTTGGCTATCAACCGAGTAAGCAAGAACACATACAAAGCTGGCGGTAACATTGAACGAGTGTTAATGCTGGCTATGTTGTCGCAATTGGCATGTGGTGCATCGGCGATGAGTGTTGGTGTACAGGTTCATGATTCCTCCAGTGGCGTATTCAAGTTGGTTCTTCCATTGTTTCTTCTCTTTTCTGGCATGGGAGAAATGGTGATTGCTCCAATAATCGGTGTGACCTCTGGCGTGCGAAAAGGGATGATTGCTCATGTATTGGTGTGGATGGTTGTGCTTGGTACAGTTCAACTGGTGGATGGAAGTGCAGACGTGGAGTTTCCCATTTGCAATGTGGAAAACGAGACAGCATTGCGACCTACTACAACATGGTGGCATTTTCTCTGGACTCTCCTGGGAATCCTGGCATCGTTGAGTATTGCATGGTTGGTTCGAGAAGTGGTGGCACTCCGAGAGCAGTTGCTACTGAATGCACATAACCTTCAACGACATGAGAACATGCTGGCTCAGTGTGCTCAGGCAATGAAGGACATGCAGGAAAGCTTGCAAAGGTTGAGTGAAGAGGCAACTATGTGCAATGATGTGCTTTTCGAGCATGATCGGCAACTTATGAATTTGCCGACAGCAACACCTGAGGCTACAAACAGTTGGAGGCCTCCAGATCCTGGCGACGTGGTGACTGTGAATCCTCGGGGCGAAGTGATCAATGCATTCACCACTTTGATGCACAGGAGAGATCATTCTTTGATGGATGGTGATGGTGACTTTGCGATGGAGATATCAAATAACTTGGATGACGTAGCAGATTCTCTTTCAATCGAAAGTGAGGAGATAGCTCCAGCAATGAATGCACGGTACACGGCTCCCAGTCTTGATGCAGAGGCTCGTTCGATGGAAATCCTGCGTCTGGAACTCTTGAATCAGCTAGAGACAGCGGCAAATCAGAGAAACTGGGAAGCAGCAAGCATGTACCGTGAAAGGATTGCTCGACTGGAAGAATTGCAGCTCTATCTTCCAGATCCAGAACGTTCCGGACACGGACTAAGATGATGTGAGCAGATGTGAACCGGGATTAGCTTGAATGTAAAGATGCTCAAACAATCCATGTTTTCACACTTTAAGGCGGGGTGTTAGGTTTGTAAAGGATACCCCACCTTATATAGCATCCATGTATAGACACATATGTACATGTATAGTGTATAGTATAGAAACCGTTTTGGATCAGCTTAGATCCGTTTAGCTGGAAGTTGTGCTGTAAAGCCGTGTGCAGTTTGCTAGTTGAAAACTACACCAAAGAGCAATGTGAACAGTGGATGTTCCGAGCGCCTGTTGGATCAAAAAAGGCAGATAGTGCCACCTAACACTTCCACATGCTTTCAGCAGCGCAAAGGGAACATCAGCTGATTGTCAGATATCTTGCCATTGTGACGTTGTGGGACGCGTGGTACTTTGAGTGCGTGTAGTCGTCCTGCATGTGCTTTCGGCGCTGTAAATGGAACGTCCCCTGCTTGTTCGATGCCCTGCAAGTGTGACTTCGTGTAGCAGGTGTGGTACTTTAGATACATGCGCTTGTCTTCCACATGCTTTCAGCAATGTAAACGGAACAGCAGCTGATTGTCAGACGTCTTGCAAGTGCGACTTTGTGTGGAATGGGTGGCACTTTGAGCGCATGTTGTCGTATTGCATGTGCTTCCCGCATGTTAAAGGGAATATCAGCTGATTGTCAGATGTCTTGCAACGGTGACTTTGCCTAGCAGGCGTGGTACTTGAGCTACACGCGCTTGTCTTCCACATGCTTTCAGCAATGTAAACGGAACATCAGCTGATTGTCAGATGTGTTGCGAGCGTGACTTTGTGTGGCAAGCGTGGCACTTTGAGTGCAAGTAGTCGTCTTGCGCGTGCTTTCCGCAATGTGGACGGAACATCATCTGATTGTCAGATGTCTTGCAAGTGTGACTTTGTGTAGCAGGCGTGGTACTTTAGATACATGCGCTTGTCGTTCACATGCTTTCAGCAACGCAAACGGAACATCAGCTGATTGTCAGATATCTTGCCATTGTGACGTTGTGGGGCAGAGGAGTACTTTGAGCGCATGTAGTCGTCTTGCGTGTGTTTTCCGCAATGTCAACGGAACATCCCCCCCTAAACCCCATGTCCCCATGTCCCCCCAAGCCCCATGTCCCAATGTCCCTTGTCGCCAATGTTAACCCTAAATGGTCAGTGGATAAGGACCTGTGCTTTTTGGTGTGCGCGGATGAGTGTGTTTTGGTGTGCGCAGATGAGTGTTTTTTGGTGTGCGCAAATGAGTTCTTTTGGTGGGCGCAGATGAGGGCCTTCCCGCAAGGTGTTGCAATGTACTACAAAGTACGACAAGGTATTGCAAGGTACTACGACATATTGCCAGGTGCTACAGCATATTGCAACATGTTACAAAGTATTCCAAGGTATTACAAGGTACCGCAACATCAGCTCAAGCAGCGTTGTGGAAAGCGATCCTGGATTCATTAAATGCCACGCTTGCCGCGCAAAGTCAGGGCCCTACATTTCTGCGCCATCACTTGGAGTAGCGCTGCCATGGCAAAAAGCGATCCCAGAGCAAGTCCACATCCACCAAAAAACCACGCCTGTCACACAAAATCGCAACCCAACACTTCTGCAACATCACCCGCTGCAGCCTTGCCATTGCGGAAAACGATCCCAAAGCAGCTCCATTGCACCAATTACAAGGCTTGCCACGGAAAATGAACATCGCACACTGTCATGTCCAATTTTGGCGACGGTCAAAGGAAACGAACCGGGCCAAAAACAAGCCAAACCCGAAGCAAACCGAAGCAAACCGAAACAAACCGAGACCGTCTGGGACCCGTCTGCTCCGCAAGGCTACTTTCGCGATCCAGTGTCAGCGTTTTTCACAAAAAAGGTTTCCTGACAAATCCAATGATCAAAAAGGCATTTTGCGCAAGATTTCGTCCATTTTTCAAACTCCCAACAACATCAACGGGCTCAAAGTGCCACGCCTGCCACACTGTCAGGATCCAACCCTGCTCCAACAGCATCTGTCTTTCCGGAGCAGGTTGTGTGGTGATGTAATTGAGTGGTGATGTGCTTGGGTGGTGATGTAATTGAGTTGTGATGTAATTGAATGGTGATGTAGTTGGACGGTTATGTAACTGGCTGGTGGTGTAATTGCGTCTTGATGTCATTGAGTGGTGGTGTAATTGAATGTGTAATTGCGTGGTGATGTAATTGAATGGTGATGTTTTGAGTGGCGATGTAATTGAGTGGTGATGTATTGATAGGGAATTGGTTTCAAATCTCCGTGACACGGAAGTTTCGCATTTCGTAATCATATTTCCTTTGATAATGAAATCTAGATACAACCATTTAGCAGCACCCGTATACAGTTTAGATGATTTGAGATAGGGTCAGACAACGTGGAAAATCAATGGAAGGAAATGGTAAAACACAAGGACCCACAGCGTCTTGCACTTTTTTCCTTGCCAAGTCCGGGTCAAACGACCTGCGCCAACATATTTTCAGGAAGTAATTGCACGGTCAGTTCATCCACAATTTACATAGTCAATGGGATTTCAATTTTGTTCTGCCAAGAACTCAACTCGTATGACTCAAACCGTTTTACTACGTGACTCATTTTTGAACATTTGTCCATGTCAATGGGTCTCTCCAGGTCAAGTGACCCTTTTACTTGACATGTCTTGTCACGATCTGCCAAAATTTGACCCCAATTAACAAGCCAAAAATGAATGGGCGCGACTGGAGGCTTGACGAACTGTGTGCCGTTTTGACCAAGTCAATAGCCCAACCATATTGCTTTCACACGTCATCATGCATCATCATACGTCGTTGTATGTCATCGTATGTCATCATGTGTCATCATACCTTGTTATACCTGAGTCATTCTGGGCAATTTTTGGGATACGAAAGAGTCATTTGTCAAGAAACTGTTTGATTTCACATTTTTCTTGGAAAACATCACCTCAACTTGCACTTTTTGCTGTTTGGAGTAGATGCTGGTCCAATAGTACCTTGTGCAATTGTCACACGAACAACCGTCGCATTGGTTCATTGCGGGAAGCAAGGCTCTTTTTAGCAACTGTTCATTGACATAGGCACAAAAACACCATGTTCGCAGCGGACCTGGAAAATTGACTCCCAAAAGTCCAATCGCAAAGCAAAACAGTCTAAAACAGCACATTCATTTTAGTTCCTGTGGAACGGTGCATTGTGATTGTTCGGATAATTCTTGCAGTTCCTACATTGCCACTGTAGCCTGTTGCTTCTCTATGCAAACTTCAAATGACCGGGACTCGGCAAGCAGAAAAAGGGTTTAATTTGTTTACTTTTGTTTGGATGGAAGTGCTCCAGTGACACCAGAAAAGAATCAGTGGTAACTTGAAGAAGGTTTTTTGTTGTGCCTGCCAAGGTTTGTCAGTCAAGGGGCACTGAAACAACACCTGCGATGAAGGTTGGTGATCGTGTTTGCTGAGACTGGAAAACATCATCCAAATGTTTTTTGAAAAATACAGTATCTTTCCATAGGACAACTTTTTCAGAAAGCGCTCACTTGACTGAAACGTGTTGCCCGAAGTCAACATGAATGCTTGAAAATGTTCTGCAGGTGGACTTGAAGTCTGAAAGCGCTTGTCCTGCAGTATGGCCAATCTCCTATATCGTACTGGACCAGAAACTTGGTCTTCAGCGGAATCTTTGACCGAGTGGAATTTTGACATATCCGAAGTACCTTGCTGGAGCACTTCTTTTGTCATGCACCCGAAATCCTGGTCCATGTTCTTGACCTTGCTCCAACATACATTTGCAAAGTTCCCGGTAGAACATTTCTATATTGTGAAATAGTCTAGAAGCCATCCAATGATTGTGCAAAACCTTGCAAGCCTTGACTTCTTAGGAGAAGGCGCGAGCCTGAAGATAGCAACCCCTGGCACAGATTGAGTCAAAAACTGGAGCAACACTTACCCAGGCATGGTGGGCAGAAACAGTTGTCATCGGGGTGCATAATATAAGTTGTTTGAGTCTGCTATTTGTTTCTAAGTATCTGATTCTTTTTATTCCTTCTTTCTCCATGCTTCCTTTGCCACATGAATTGTCGGAAGGACCAGCCAGTGAAGAGCGGCACTAATTGGTGCAGCTGGGAGACCTCTAGCTTTGTGAGAGATTGCATGTACCGCGAAACAAAAAAAACACTGTTTGTTTGCGCTTCTTGAACTGATTGCTTTCTTCTTCCACTCCTTCCCTGTTTGTTTTTGAGTTTCTTATTTAAGCGCACGTTGACATTCATGTTGTGCAGTCATCTAGGGTTGTTTGGCAAGCGAACACCCCTTTCCAGCAGTATGTGAGCATTTTTGGGTTCTACACCAGTTTGGTATTAGTTTCGGCACAAATTCATCACGAACGGGCTGTTGGTTCAAGGACAAAGTTCCAAGACAGGAGGTTAAGAGGGGTTGGAATTTTGCTTGCAAGAGAAAGTCTCGCACACCCTGGGTGCCCGAGTTGCAATGTGGTGAGCCATTGATTAAGTGTACTTCCTCCAATGAAGCTTCAGTCTGGACATGTCTAATCTTGGTGGGGATTAATAGAGCAGTGCCACGAAATAGTATCAAGCTAGCAGATTTTAAATAGGTGGCGTGGTTGCTTGCGGGAATGCTCTAGTTTGTGCAATCGAATCAAGTGATTTCACCAGCGTCGCTGTCGAGCAGTCCAAGTCTATGAATTTTCGTTTTGGTTGGCAGCGACATAGAGCGACTATGGTAAGCTGTAGATGCAGCTGGATGAGTGAATGGAGCTGACTGGTCTCAACTGCCGAGCATGGCCTGTAACAGGTGAGGCTTTGAAACTGGGAACTTATTTTTGGGATATTCCTAGAAATGACATGTATACAATCATGCAATATTCAGCCTATCACATGGGAATACGTGTTTTGGTATATGAATTTGTGACTCCGAAAGTGACATGATTGAATGGACCCCAAAGAGAGAAGGTAGCTGGAGGTGCAGGCGCTTCCAGGTGTCATCCTGGATACAAATGCACACGATTTCTATTGAAGGAAGTTTGGAAGTCAAAGATCCAACTTATTGAAAGCTGCAGCAGGTAGTCCTGAAGAGATGTGCGTGTGTGACTGATAGGACTCACGTGAAATGCAGTGTTTCTCATTTTGCTCCAGGATGGTCCAAGGGGTTCCATCTATGCCGGTTCCCGACAGGTTCCAGTGCAAAAGCCCGGTCGGGTTCCGGTGCAGCCACGTTTTCTCTGCAGGGTTCCGGTGTAGCATCCAGGTTGGGTTCCGCTATCGGGTGCAGCACGACCTTAGAGCACTTTGGCGTCACAAATCATAGTGATCAATGGTGAGGGAAATAGAGCAATTACAAAATAGAGAAACATAGAGAAATTATAGAGTATTATAGGTAAAGATATGTGTAAAGATGATGCAGATATCAAATACAACAAGCTCGCGTATGGTGGACATTGGAAAGATGTGACACTATCGCGCCGTTGGGGATAGCACCTGAATCTATTGGATGTTCTAACAAAGACAGGTAGGGGTCAACAGAGTTGGACAGGGGTAGAAGCAATAGAAGCATACAGACACAGGAAGATAGATAGATGGATGGATAGATGGATGGATAGGTAGATAAAGAGGAAAATAGACAGACAGATAGATAGAAAGATAGATAGAAAGACAGATACATAGATAGATAAATAGATAGATAGATAGATAGACAGATAGACAGAAAGACACGTAGATAGATCAATAGATAGATAGATGGACAGATAGACCTATAGATCGATACCTTAATAGATCGATTGACGGATAGATGGATAGCCAGAGAAATAGATAGATAGCCAGATAGACGGATAGGTAGCCAGATAGATAGAGAGATAGATAGATAGATAGGTAGATAGATAGATAGAGAATGAAAGGTAGATAGATAGATGACAGATAGACAGATAGACAGATAGACAGATAGACAGATAGACAGATAGACAGATAGACAGATAGACAGATAGATAGATAGATAGACAGACAGACAGACAGACAGACAGACAGAAAGACACATAGATAGATCAATAGATAGATAGATAGATAGATAGATAGATAGATAGATAGACAGATAGATAGATAGATAGATAGATAGACAGATAGATAGATAGACAGATAGACAGACAGACAGACAGACAGACAGACGGAAAGACACATCGATAGATCAATAGATAGATAGATAGATAGATAGAAAGATAGACAGACAGATAGATAGAAAGATCGATAGATAGACAGACCGACAGACACATAGATAGATCAATAGATAGATAGACAGACAGACAGACAGACAGACAGACAGACAGACAGATAGAGAGATAGATAGACAGACACATAGACAGATAGATAGATAGATAGATAGAAAGAAAGAAAGA
>VSDK01010561.1:143001-211827 GCA_009767595.1 Symbiodinium kawagutii | reverse complement strand
CTGAACCTGCTAGTGTCTACAGTTTATAGGAGTGTATGTCCTTGTTCTGACATGAGGCTGGCCAATCTGTTCTGGTCGTTTGCCACTTCGTCTTTTGTCAGCTCATCAGCACCCATGATGTGGAAGGTGCAAGGGGCGAGAGTTGATCAGTTTTTGTCGCAGACGACAATTTGGATTTACACAAACAATGTTTGAGGTTTTGTCACTGCTTAGTTTGGCGCAAGGTCTTTGATGTCTTTTTCCATTGGGCATGTCATTTCTTCCATTTTTTTCGACATGGTTTTCATCAACTTTGTTTAACCTGGTCGCTTCTGTAACGAGTTCATTTAGTTCAGCGAAGGAGATTCTACAGTAGCTGGGCTTGATACACACCGCACATGACCTACATGTGTCCAGAACAACATGTAGCTGAGAAGAAGATGTTTGACATGAACTGATCAAATCTTTGCATTCTACTTGATTGAGAGCGCAAGAAGGGTATGCAACGCTTGCTCCGATGACAAGGGTTTTGATTTGCAGAGTCTGACCTTGCTTGAAGGCCCTTGCGCGGGATGCCGTCCGTCAGAGAAAGGAGATTAATTCTTGCTCGCTTTTGCCGTCCAAAGCGGCTACATTAGCTTTGTTCAGGGTCCTTGCGACGTCATGACATCATGGTTAGTAAGTTATCACTGTCGATGGTGGTGGCTGCATGGAAGCATCCCTATCCATGTGCCTCTTCCCTTCTATTTCCCAAACAGTGTGGCCACACTACGGGGGTCTTACAGTCATTGAAAGGCCTGGGTTTGATCCGGTGGGGTTGGCTTTGGGAGGCTGAAAACTGTGACACTTCGCGCAACATGAGTCTTTCTTGAAAACTCTACAAGAAGGGTCCCTTGATGTCCCTTGATGTCCCTTGTCTCTGCAAGAGCTTTACGTCCCGAGCTGCGTTGCCAGCGTGCCGTGCTCATATTTGGGACGTGCATTTTCCGTGGCCAGTGCAAGGGAAACCTCACATTTCAGCTTCCAGGGCTGTAGATGGCTGTAGGATGCTGTAGGATGCTGTAGGGTTGTGTGGCAGGCAGAAGGAATTCGATTTCTCACGCGTGTTTTGCAAGACCGTTGTGGTTGGATCTCGTACGCACTTCGATTTGCGTGACAGGTGCAGCACTTGGTACGCCGGGATCAGTTTTGGCGCACTCGGCGCACTCCTGTCACTTGGCACTGGTAGGACGTCAGGTGTCTCGTAGGTGTTTTTTGCATCCCGCCTCTCGCCACAGCCAGGCACAGGTTGCAAATTTCAATCTCTTGCAATCCCCTTTGGACGTTGGATTCCATTGGATCCTCTTCCATTTTCAATCTCTGTGCTTTTCATTTTGCAAAATTACACACTTGACTTCGTGCCTGTTTGCTCGTTCCTGCGTGCAGTGTAGACTTTGAGTTCGCTCGCCCAACCTTCTGCA
Organism: Symbiodinium kawagutii; assembly: GCA_009767595.1. Lineage (NCBI taxonomy): Eukaryota > Dinophyceae > Suessiales > Symbiodiniaceae > Symbiodinium > Symbiodinium kawagutii. The sequence goes on along the minus strand of VSDK01010561.1, from coordinate 210,388 downwards.
GACTTTGCCTGTGTCAGATAGCTCTGGCCTGCGCACTGTGCTCATATTGATCGAGATCTTGTAGGAATCATCTTTCGGAAGTTTTCCAAAGATCTTTTTTTTATGCACTACAGAATCTTGCGCAAAGCTCTTGCAAGGAGATCTTGGACAAGTCCTCTGGAGAGCGCTTGTTCGGGATATTTGTAGTGGAGCTTGCACAAGGTCTTTCACACGATCAGCAGGGATCATGGGTCTGTTGTGCAAGTGCTGCAAGTGCTAGAGCGTGCTAGAGCATGATTCTCTTTGGGTGCTGAGGATCTCATGCAAAAGGCCAGCAATGGCCAGCAACGGCCGGCCATGGCCAGCAATCCTAAGGAGCAATCCTTTCATCTTCTCCCAAGAGAGCTCTTGCAAGGATCTCGCACGCGTCAACCGCGTCAACCACAAAAACTTCTCAAGAGAGGCACGAGTCCTCTTGCAGCATCTCATCTTTAGCAAATTCTCCGACAGCTCTTTCGGAGCCAAAGGATCTGCTGGGTCTCACAGCTGTACAACTCTTAAGCTACAAAGATGTGCTCAAAGGATTTTGAACCACAGGATCTCACACAGAGCTCTTGCAGATTCTCAATGTGCCTAGCTTCTCTTATCTGGGCTCGCCGGGATACTTTGAAAAGTATGTAGCATGGGGAAAACCAAAAAATGGAACTGGCCACTCCAGCATACTTTCGTGATGGCAAGGTCACCAACACAGAAACGATCAATGGGGATTCACATTTCTGTTCATGGCAGGGTTCCATGTCGATTGGGCAAAAGTCAAAGTCAGGCATTCATCACTCTTGTTATAACTGAAGTTCGAACTATCTCAAAGGGTGGTCCGTCATGTTGTCGTTTGGGGTTTGTCAGCTTTGGTGTCTACAGGTGTCTACAGCCTTTTGATCAAATGTTTTGGCAGTGTCTGTTGTGATGGTGCCCTGCGATACGTGAAAATAGCACTTCTTGGTCTCCAGGAATTTGCTGCAGTTGAGCTGGCCGCTATCTCTTGGGCCATGGCAGCGAAGCGATTTGTTTGGCATGGCTCCAAGACGTTTTGTCGACGAGGGAATAAACATGGCACATGTGCACAGCACATGCACTTCCTCGACATCCAAAACTGCTCCAGAAACACAACGTACAGCCACAGAGGCCGAGCTGGTCCGCCATTGCAACCTCTACGACATGCTCCAAATTGAACCTTCGAGGGTCGCTGACCCAGCACAGTGCCGGGAGATGCCGGGAGATGCCAGAGCCAGGTGTATGGAATGCATGCAGTGCAGTTGTGATCATTTGATTGCAGTTGTGCATGTCTGGGTCAGTTTTTGCATCTTTTGCTGCACTCCTGCTCAAAGCTTGAGATTTGAGGCTCGCATCCTTCGCATGGTCGTGGGCAACATTGAAATTTGACGGTGGCTTTCTTTGCTCAGCTGCTTGGAGACAGATTTGTCATCAACAATTTTGCCCCCTAAAATTCCTCACATCAAGAGCCCGGTGGATGCCGTACACAGAAATTGACCCAGCACATTGTGCTGTTCAATATTCATCAATGTTTAATATCTATATGTATTTCCAAATGCATACATATATATATATATAATACACGTATACATCTAAATATTGGAAGAGATCAGCAGTGAAGCCACAGTCAACGGTGTGTTCGGCAAACCAAGGTTGCTAAACGAGCTGTGGAACTTTTGGATTGCAAGGCATTGCCTCTGCCTACACATCAAGGTCGTCGCTTCCAGCGGCTGTTTCGTACCCTGGAGCGAAACACCTTGAAGAAGCAATGACTCTGCCGTGCAATGCATCGATTTGCTCAGCATGTTCTTTCGTGCTTTCAGTGCTTTCAGTGTGTGAAAGACTTTGTTGTGACGCTTTGCATGCTCGAGTGCTAGGCAGACCTGTCACCAGAGCAGAGATGCAGAAGGAGAGTTGGAGTCAGTTGGAGTCAGTTGAAGTCAGTTGGACTGCTCTCAACGAGCACAGCAGAGCAGCAGAGAGCACCAGCTGCGTCTACGATTTTGTCCAGCAAATAGGAGCTCATCAACCCCTTGCTGCAATTGACCTGGTCACTTACCTTCGCAAAGGTGGGAAAGGTATGAAAAAATGATACAAAGAAAAGAAGTTTCTTTCCCAACGTTTTCTCTCATCATTTCTTCATTAATTTCTTCGTATTGAGATTGGATCCAGGTTGAGGAGGAGGACTTCGACATGGTGAAGAGAATGCAATGTTTGGCTCTCGAAGTCTTACAACGAATAGGACGCGACTGGGATGAGCCGTGCAAGGCGCAGAACAATGACCTGCACTAGTGCTAGGGGCTAGGGGTTCAAACATTTTTTCGAAAGCATTGTGACGAGTATTGAGTGTATTTTCTTTTCATTCTTGGTGTGACAAGTATCGTGTTGGACATGTGCCCCTATGTTTTTGTAGAGCGTTCCAGGTGCTGCTTCCCCCACAAGGGCGAAGTGATGGTGGATGGGACATTCCAAGGATACTGCTCGTAGCTGAAGGTACCTCTTCAGCGCTCAGTGCTCTCAGTACTCAGACGTACTCAGATGTACTCAGACTCTTCAAATCTTTTCAATATTTTTCAATATATCCAAGCCGCTTTGTCAAAAACTGCCTTCCTAAAGTACAACGGATTCCTATGTCCCATCTCAGGAGTGGTCTTCCTTTGCAAACCTCCAGGATGGGAGGTAGACGGAGGGACCGATGCAGGTGCTTCGACCGAAAAAGAAATGGAGATCTCTTAAACTCGAAGAGAAACTCTTAGGGGGACCGATTGCAGGTCCTTTGTTTGTTTGGTTGCAAAGTTGAAAGGCCCTGAGCCGAGTGCTGCTCCCAAGCTTTCGACGGTTTTGCGGCAGTACTTTCCTGGAAGGCCGGAGTTCAAGTTTCTTGCACATACAAACCTTGTGAGAAAAGGGTTGTAAGAGGTTCACAAACAAAATAGATTGCATCGTCCCAACGGGCGAAAGTTGAGACGCATGTCTTTGCCTTCAATGCATGACAGCTGAAACTGAAACATTCATTATTTTGGGAAATGGTTGAGCTCCAACAACTTTGTTCCAGTTTACTTTCTGTCACAGTCGATCTTCAAGTTTAAAGCAGACCATGGCTACCTGTATTATGTAACATCGAAGTGTATTGGTCACCTGATCAACAGGCTTGCTCAATCTCGCCTAAGGATGCACATTTTCTTCACACATATAGTCATGACACGCAGAATGCCTGTGGAATGTCCACACGAGGGATCCCTCGAAGAGCCCTGGCATCCAACTGTATACAATGTATTTCCAACATAGCTGTGAATGCAGTATTGAAGGCGGATGAAGTCTGCTTGTTTCACATATATTCATACATATACATGGTATGAATATTTATATGTGTAATATATGTATATTGCAATTATGTAGATGTAACTTCGCATGCACTGTTCTCCACCGGCTTTGTCATCATCTACATATGTCACAATTGTAGCAGTTCATGTGGATTTTTTTGTACCTACGTCTATGCATAATTATACAATATGTCAATGTGTTTGTGAATGTCCTTTCCCGCATCCGTGCGTGCAATATATGTACGGGTGAATTGATAGTTTTGGATGTGTGTGATGCATGTATGGGCTGCCCACTTATATTTGCTTGTACATGTATGAACCTCGAGGTATGGATGCAGGGATGCATGATGGCATGGATGTATGGACGCTGCATAATGTATATGCACATATATGTACAGTGAATGAATACATGCCTACGACCCGCAGCTACGCCTCTGGAGTCAACAAGGTAAGGCATGGATGTCTTGAATCTGCAAGTCATTGTGATGTATTGGATCCTTCCAATCATTGCAGTCTTCTGGATTGAATTTATATAGCCAGGCTTTGAATTTGTGTTCAGATGCTAGGTAGCTCAACATTCTCCATTACATCTCAGCAGGGTCATGTTGAATTTGTCAGCAAGAACCAAACCAGAGGAGGTGATTAGAAGGTGCAGCACCTGTTTTGCGCTGGACCCTGGTCCTCTCACAGGGATAGTCGTAAGGATCAACCTTCAAAGGCTTGCTGAGGTTGAAAAGTCTGAGGACACTTAGAAGTTACGCGCTGGTGCAGAGAAGAGTACGGGAGGAAGTGGCGTTGTTTTTGGAGGGCAACTACAAAAGACAAGATGTGATCAAGAAGCGAAGAGGGAGATTGCGGAAGGGTGAGGTTACCAGAGGATACAGGGAAAAGGTAGGCAAAGGTGAGCATGCTTATGGGAGCAAAGCGGGAGCCAGCGCACAGAGATTACAGTCCAGCACTCACCCAGTGATGGCAAGTTGCTATGACAGAGTCCAGCAACAGTGGGAGTCCAGATGCCAATCATTCGTACTGTATTTTATTTTTTCAAAAGACCTGAACTTTGCCACATGGACGCATATGTCGACTCCAGACGTGGTATGGAGAAGGTCTCTGGATTCGTGGGTATACATGATAGTATACCGCACACACACATTTATTTTTGTTTGTAAGCAGTATAGGTGTAGGTACCATGATGATGTAGAAGGGAAATGGTAAATGCAAAAACATTCAGAACATCAGAACATCTCAACATCTCTCCTCATATAGACCTCTTTTGCCAATTCCATCTATGAAGTATACATTTGCACGCTCCAGCAAAGGCCTGCTTCATGCCTCCAAGATTCGTTTTTGAATTCAATCCCCACGGAATGGCTCAGAGCTGATTGATCTGGTAACTTCGTTAGACTTGTTGAAATGCTTTAAAATCCTTAAAAGACACACTGGACCTCACCTCTTTCCATTTTCTTCACGCAAACAAAGCTGCTCGCAGATATGGCTTCCCCTCACCTCGTGGCGCTTCAAGATCAGTTTTTGTCAATGTTTGTTTGTGTGTGTGTGTGTTTGTTTGTTTGTTTGTTTGTTTGTTTGTTTGTTTGTTTGCTTGCTTGCTTGCTTGCTTGCTTGTTTGCTTGTTTGCTTGTTTGCTTGCTTGCTTGCTTGCTTGCTTGCTTGGTTTGTTTGTTTGTTTGTTTGTTTGTTTGTTTGTTTGTTTGTTTGTTTGTTAGCATTTCTGTTTGTTTGCTGGTTTTTTGAAAATGTATTTTACTGATAAATCTTGTCATTTTGTTTTTTTTACATATTTAAACAAGGCTTGCTCAAAAATTGTTCTATGTCCCAGGCCTCCACTCTCTCCCTCCCCCCGCCAGAGGCAGACAGGGCTGCATTCTCAGCAGATTCTCTGCCTTTAACACAGACTTGCACTCTTTTCTCTACACTGGAAGAGAAGACAATTTCTTCTATCCTCGGACATTGAAGAGAATTGCAGACATTGAAGACATTAAAGGCAGCGAGTAGAAAGCTGAGCGTCTGAAGGCCGTTTGAATGGATGGCTGGAAACCGTTCATAGCCTTCTCCATGTCTCGCTGCCAGGCTGCCAGGATTCTCCGTTTTATTCAATTTTTCTCCATTCCCAATCTCTCGTTCTCCCTGGAATGCCAAGCATGCCTGTTGGACCAGGTTTATGCACACATTTTTTAACACTTTCTCCTCCATGCATTCTACGGATCAGAATCACACATCTATTCTCATGTTCGACTTGGAAGAACGGATTCACTGCACTACGTAGCCAGACAATTTATCCAGGTAATCAACCCTGTCGATGCTTAACACTCAAACTTCCATTTCTTGTCCGTTCACAAAAGTCTCCACTTCCAGAATTTGATTTTCGGGTCATACCAACTGTTACTATTTTTCTACCCTAGGCAGGATTGTTTTTAGCCCTAAGATCCAGCCCTCAATCCATATCTCTCTCTCTCTCTCCCTTGGTGCAAGAGAAGCTTTCTGCTGAGATGCAGCTCCGACACTGCATCCCTAGCAAGGAACCATTTCCGTCGGGGAATTTCACAGTCTTCAATTTTTCATTTTCCTAACCTCTTCGAAATGTCGAAATTCCAACATCTAATATCATCTAATCTAGTCTCTCCATGTCTCTCCATGTCTCTCCACATTTCTCTTGAAATCTATACTCGAGGCCCCGATACTGCGTCTCCCCACCTTGTTGGATGGATAAGTTTTTTCTCGCTGGACAACACAGAAATTAACATTGATACAAAATCTCATAGAAAATGCATCATAGCTTAATAAAGCAGCTAGAAATCCATGCATCCAAATCCACTTAAATACTTCAGATTCACACTGATTGGCAAGAACACATGGACGATTTGTACAAACATACGCTGCCAATCGCGATGAACCACACGGTAATGTTAATTGACATGTTCCCAAACGCTACAAGAAACCAGACAGTGAAGGCAGGCTTTGGGATCGTCGTCAGGTCAATATTGGCAGACTCAACTTGTGGGCAAGGATTTCTGGGTCGCTTGGATGTGTGGCTGACCCAGCGCCACAGACGAGAGCCCCACCAGCGGCTTTATTTCATGGTCCATTCTGTATCTATTCGGATGAGGCCTTCTGGCGGAATTGTAGCTGCTGCTGTGTCATACGAGGCATCCATTGCTTCATTGTCGGTCGTATTGCGTTTGGTTGTGGAGATGATGAAAACGCAAAGACACAGAAGGATATTGAGAAGGAAAGGTTCACACAAAGGTAGTTTGAACATGGTTGAACTAAAATGTACTTCCAGGGTAAAACATGAAAGTTTCCACTTTCAGTTTTCTACCCCATGGTGCTTCATCCTATCCGATCACACCTCACTACACTGCATCACATGTCGTCATTGTGCATCACACCTCAGTGCAGATGATGTACCTCTCCATCCATGTGATACCTCATGATCCATCCCACTTCATCATACCTCATCACAAGTGATCATGTTTCTCGCTACACCTAATAATATCTGATGGGTTCTCATCATATCTGGCCTCCTTCAAAACCAATCCTCTTCGTACCTACTCCTCGTTACTTCCTCATAGCTCTTCACAGCCCATACCTCACTCTTTACTATCCTTGATCACGCTTTGCCAGATCATACTTCACCATTCCTCAATACACATCCTCAGGCGTCATCGTGCCTGAGTTTCTCTGCATTTGTCCTGCCCATCCTATCCATGCCTCATTGTCCCTCATCAGGTTCATCGTTCCATTCTTTTCTACCCCTTCACATTTCTCATCATTCCACGAGGAAATTTCATGAAGTTTCACTGTATCTCATCGCACCTCATCATGTTTTCAAGAGTTTCCCAAGCAGGTCTTCCAAGTTAGGTTCCCAAGTGCGCAAGGTTTTTCAAGTCAGCTTCTCAAGGATTTCCAACCAAGATTTGCAAAGATTGGGTTCTAAAGCAATGCCCCCCAGCCTTGTTCTTAAGAGCAGGCTTCAAAGGGTTCCAAAGATTCCCAAGCCTCAGTTTCCAAGCTGCGCTGTTTCACGCAAGATGGTTCCCAAGCAAGCAAAGTTGCCAAAGAAGGCTGCCGGTTCCCGACGTTGCCCCCAGCTTCCGAGCGGGGGAAACCGGGTTCTCAAGGACGTTCTGAAAGCAAAATTCCAAAGCAAGCAGGGTTCCTAGTTGCGGAAGAAGGTTTGGAAGAAAGACTTCCAGGTTCCCAGCGAGGCAAAGCAATGTTCTGAGCTAGACTTTCCAAGCGAGGTTCCCTGACAGCCACGTTTCAAGACCAGGTTCGCCAGGAAGGCTCCTAGGTGACACCTTCCTATGCCAACATGGTTGTCCCGCTTGGTTGATATTCCTTGAATAAGGTTTCGTCAGCCTTTCAAATCAGGGCTTCTAGCAAGGGTTTGGCCTGTTTGGCTGCCTGTTTGGCTACGAGCTGCCCTAATTGATGTTCAACTTAGCTGAAGCATCCCATCAGGAGCTCATGACTCATGATGACTCATGATGACTCATGATGACTCATGATAACTCATGATGACTCGTGATGACTCATGATGACTCATGATGACTCATGATGACTCATGATGACACATGATGACTCATGATGACTCATGATGACTTCATGACTTCTGTGGATTCGAGTCCTTTTGCGCAGAAGTGGAGTGTTTGCTTTGGAACTCGCAGAGCTGACTCACCAAGAGCGTTTTCTTTTGCAAGCGTAATGTGGGTGTCAGTGAGGGGTGGGGGTCCATGGAGGTCAGTGGCGTCAGGCGGTGGGGGGCAGATGTGCTACAGATTGCTACAGCGTGTTTGTGACTTGGTCAGGCCTACTTCACCTTGAGAATGCAACAGGAGACTCTTTCTATACAGCGGGAGTACGTCGTCCTTTGCCATGGAATCTCTGGCAATTTAACACAGATGTGCCCAGACTGTGAAGACTGAAAGAGCAGAAATCCCTAGGAAATACTTGAAAAGACTGTCATCAGTGTTCATCTTTTGCGTGTGAGGATTGTTGTTGAACTAGATAGACCCACAAACCCAGGCGCCAATGATGAGCAAGATTTGCGTTGCACAATGGCAAACAAAACAGCCCATGCGCAGGCTCTTGCAAGACTAAGGCGTTCGCCAAATAGTTAGAATGACACTTTGTTGCCACTGCTGTCGGGAAAGTGTCATACATTGCAAAACGCTCTCATAACTTATGATATAAGAACAGCCCAAGGCGGTGCCGGAAATTTGCAAAGAGATTGGCCTATAGGAAGAGAGGGTTGTTTGAGATGAAGTGATGGTGTGGATGATGATGATGATGATGATGATGATGATGATGATGATGATGATGATGATGATGAGGTGGTGGTGGTGGTGGTTGTGGTGGTGGTGGTGGTGGTGTTGCTGGTGCTGGTGGTGGTGGTGGTGGTGGTGGTTGTGGTGGTGTCTTTTTCTCTGCTGTTTCTGGTAGTTTTTCCTTTGCTGGTGTTTTTCTCTGCTCGTGTTTCTCTCTGGAGTTTTTTCTTTGGTGTTTTTGCTCTGGTGATTGTCCCTGCTGGTGTTTTTTGCCTGTGTTTGTGCTCTAGTGTTTTTTCTTTGCTGGTGTTTTTCCTTTCCTGATGCTTTTGCTCTGGTGTTTTTCCTTTGGGTGCATTTTCTTGGTGGTGTTTGTTCCTTGCTGGCTTTTTTTTTCTGCTGGTATTTTCTCTCTGGAGTTTTCTCTTCTGCTGCTTTCCTTTTGCCGTTGTTTTTCTCTGCTGGTGTTTTTTCTCCACTGTTGTTTTTCTCACTTGGCTGTGACACGTGCTTGGCTGCGACACTTACTTGGCTATGACACTTACTTGGCTGTGACACTTACTTCGCTGTTCCACTTGCTTGGCTGTAATACTTGTTTCATTGGCTGTTACACCTATTTGACTGTGACACTTACTTGGCTGATTTATGTGTTTTTGACGGGTACTTGGGTGTGACACTTGATGATGGTCATGATGCTGCTGCTGCTGCTGCTGCTGCTGATGATGATGATGATGATGATGATGATGATGATGATGATGATGCTCTGTGCCTCTTGGGACATGCAAATCGTGGCAAAATGTTCATTTTTGATGATTTTGACTCCGCATGTGCGTTTAGCCACAGCGCCGTCACTTTTTGCGGACCTGATCTTCCAAAAACTCCGCAAACCCCGCAGCTTTTGACGATTTTGACAAGCACCAAGCACATGTGCGTTTCGCCATAGCGCCGTACACTTTTTGCCGATTTTGACTTGCCACAGCGCTGCACACTTTTTGTTGATCTTATCTTCCAAACATCTCTCCAACATGTCTTGTTTTTGATTTTGACTTCCAAATGTGCTTTTCGCATCAGCCAGGTGCAATTCTTGCTGATCCCTTTGCCAACTGACCTCCGCACCTGCCCGCTTGACCACCCTACCTTTTCGAGGATTTGGGAACACAAAACAGTGAAAGCCACAGCATTCTGCGCACTTTGTATCACCCACGCACACACACACACACACGCATTCTTTGATCTTCTCTCTGAGCTGACTGCGGGACTGACTCCTTTAACTTTCCATAAGTCGGACTTTTCACTTCCAAACTTCCTTCGATCATGCTCTTTGGCACTTGTTAGGCAGATACTATTGCAAGAGACTCTTGCCAAATTCTCTTGTGAGACGGTACTTTTGGAGTGATATTCGTGCAAGAAGGTTGAACAGTGGGCACTCTTGGAGTGACTCTCTTGCGTGACCTCTGGAAGATTGTGGAGGTCAGTGTTTTCATCCTCTCGCGCAAGAGGCTGGAGACCCTTGCAGGACAAGCTTGCACTTCTTGCACACATACTCTTCCAAAATTCTTTGCAGAGACATGTTTGGAATGCATGCCTGGAAGACACTGGTGAGTGACACTCTTGCAAGGGGCGCTTGAAATGGCACTCTTCGAGTGACAGTGACCGACAACACACTCTTGGATGCTCGAAGGACTCCCGTGATAGACACACTCTTGGAACTTGGAAGATCTTGGAATCCAAGCATTTGGATTTGGAGTAATTTTTCCGTACTATTCCTATTTCCTAGGATTTGGATTTCTTTTTGAAGGTCACTTTGAGCGAAGGCGCATGTCCTTCCAAGAAACGCTTGCCCCTGGGAGAGGTTGCAAGGCGACGTGGAGGTCCCCTTACACAGAGGCTTTCAACAGATTTTGTTGCCAGGGAGAAGGCATCGAAAGTGACATGGTGAGTCCACAGGGTTTCAAGTTTCAGGCCATAGGTGTGGCATGGCGAGCCAAATGTGAGGGAATGAGCTTTGCCTGAAGGCATGCAAACTAACAAGGGTCCTGCTAAGAAGTGTGCGCCATGCAGGGACTGCCGAGAAGCATGTAAAAAGCAGTGCCTTTGGACGTTTTTTTGGGCTGTTTTGATAGGACAACAAGATACAAGAAGAGCTGATCGTACGGTGACATATCTGTCTTTGCAAAGCTTCCTTCAACAGTAAAAAAAAGTGTCAGCAGCTGAGTAAATTCGACAAGCTTCTGGAGCTTCTGTCCTTGCGAATGCGGCCGATGGTTGCACATGTTTGCGCACGCTTGCAAACGCACAGTCACATCTGCAGAGCGACCCTTCCTGAAGCGTTTGAACGCGTATCAAACTCTGATTGAATACACAGACCACACATCCATACAGAATCCGTACACAGCGTTCATCTATCATCTTGACATTGCAGGGCAGATGAAGAGAGAATTGAAGGCGGGGCCTCTGCGACTGCGAGGAACCATTGTGACACTGTGACTGAGTGCCGCTCAGGTTTCGGAACCAATACGAGATTTCCCCGGTGGTAGCTGCGTGTCTCCGGATGGTGCAACTGGCACGAACCGTGTGCTTCAGTCTTGGACAACATAAATGATAATTGTGTTTATATAAGATACATATTTACAGATATGATAAGACCGGACAAGTATAGTTTGATATGGTAAGTTTGATTGATATGAAATCTTAGGTTGAAACATTTAGATACCACAGACATCCACAGACTACAGAATTGTGGCGGTGACAGGTCTGCCAGCAGAAAGCCACTTCCTTCCGTGTGCATGGCTTCAAGGCTGGTGTCAAGTCCTCCCAATGTCAGCTCGTCTCCGCAGCAGTGTACTGAATGCGCCGTGAAATGCAGGACCTCGAGGCACCTTCACTTTGGCGCTGGTCATTTCCTTAAAGCGTTGCAAGAACTGATACTCTCCATATCTCTCCATTCAATAAATTGAATTTCATTTCTCCAACTTTATTGGTTATTGCAAGAATGAAGAAAATGTAGAAGGCTCAGTTCACAACCACATAGTAGGCTGAAGGGCCCTGTGCTGACACCAGCATGAAGGCCGAACATGGCTGCTCTGCTTTCAAGGTATCAATTCTCACTGGCCGCAAGCACCAGATTCGGGTTCATCTTGCACACAAAGGGCATCCAGTCGTGAGTGATGTCAGGCAGATTGATCTGAACAAAACTGCTTATCCACTTCTGGCTTTGTATGACTTCAGTAACATAGCTCCTCAAGAATCCTTAAGGAATCCTCAAGCAATCCTTAACACTGAACACGTTTTGAAGCTGCACTCCATAGGCTTGGACAAGATGGGAGAAGCTCCTACAGAATGAATCAAAACCATGGACAAGTGGTCTTTGTGAAAGTGGCTCCCACTCTGCCTTGTACAGATCCTCGGATCCCAGATTTTCTACTAGAGCCTCTATTCATAGTCATAGACATTCACTCATACTTCTTTCATACTATAGTCATAGACATAGTCATAGACATAGTCATAGACATAGTCATAGACATAGTCATAGACATGGTCATAGACATAGTCATAGACACGGTCATGGACTCAGATCCTCAGTTGCTGCCCTTCCTTGGGCCTGGGTGCCAGGTGCTCTGCACAGGTTTTGAGTGTTTCGAGAGCTGTTCGAAAGTACAACTTTCCAAAGGTTTCAGGTTAAGGATAGGAAGCTTTCTGGAAGGGCTTTAAGCAGATTTTAACGACACTTCTGTGGGATATTCAAACAAGTCTCCTGAAATTTGATCTTTAAAGCTGACCTGGAACCAATCTGGTCTTCCCGGGAGTTCTATTATGTAAGGCTGTGAGGGTCACAAAGAGTCTGCTGAAAGACAAAAAGGTGGAGTCTGCACAGGGGTTCCGGTACATACCATGCACCGCAGTCATTCAAAGTAGATATTGGCCTCACCGGCAGAATTGGTGACTTCATCGCCATATTATCGCACTGTCCTTCCTGAGGGATTTAAACACACTCAGCAAGTTTTCAACAAGGCTCTGGGTACATCTGGACTCTGTACCGAAGGATTTGAAGAAGTTGCTAGTGCGATTCCCGGAAATGTTGAAAAGCATTTCTAGCACCCGACCTGTTTAAATATGAGCATTATCTACCAACAAGGCTAATAGTGAAGACCAGCAAAGCAGGCAGCAGTAGTCCGGTTCTGGTCCTTTGCCTTACCCACAGCTATCACAAAAGCCAGGAAACAAGCAACAGTTCCGTCAACCCAAGAATTTTCAGTGGTGAAGAAAAGAACCTTGTCATACTTGGCTACATTTCTTTTTTGTGCAAGCAGGAACTTTCAACATTCCTTGCTGTAGCCCTAGACTTGGTTCAACCATTTGCAGGTTGTAGACTTTCATTCTTCATGCTGGACACCTAAAAAAATTGCAGCAGGATTCAACCTCTATTCACGGTTGAGGAACTGTGAATGCGAATTCCATTGATATTTTACTAGCGCCAAATCGCTCGTTTCCCAGATACGATGTTAACTAGACAAATACAGGAAACAATCCGCCAGGAACAAAGCAGTGGTCACACGGACATGTACCCCCTTCGGGACACCAACTACAATGTCAGCCCTCCAAGCATTTGACCAAATTGAGTGCAAATTGTACATCCTGCGAGTACCCTATTGCGGAGTAATGAAGACAGTGGGAAAAAAGTAGTTTTTTCGCGCAACAAAATCATTGCAGCTCTCATCCCATTCCCCCAACTCGGACCCTTCCCTGAATTTACAGCTGATTTACAGCTGATTTGCCCCTGTGCAGGTATGCACCACAGAACTTGTCAGACAGCAAGTGGTGTCCTTGTCACTTCCTTTTCCGTGTGCACCTTAGAAAAAATTGGACCTCAAAATTGCTGTCGCTTACCTGGGTGAGGCTACCGGCTGGCCATGCCTGCCAAAGGAATGGAGGCACCTGGAGGACTTTGCAGAGGAATGAGAAGCGCTTCCGCCCTTCCTAAAGAGCTATGGTGAACTTATTGACTAACCTCAGATTAACCTTATTATATATATATATATATATCAGTATATTCTTATTATTGGGAGTTATTGGGATTCCGAGATGGGTAAGCTGAAGGTGCAAGATGTCTGGAAAGGGACCAGCGCAAAAGTGTGCAATCAGTGGTCCAATTTCAGTGCAAGATCTCGTCGATTGCAGACATTTTTTAGATCGATGTCACAGTGCGAATGCAAAGCTTGCAGAAACGGGGTGTGAAGGCCACCTCCGTTCTACCTCCTGAATTGAGGAAGGCCAGACAGAAAGGAGTCGTTTCTTCTAAGTTCCAATGCTATTGGCAGCTGAGGGCTTAGTGAGGCTTAGTGCTTGGGCAGGTTTTAACCACTTTGGAAGCTGTGGATAAATCTTCATCCATCGTTTTGGAGCACTGGGCCGGCAACCCATCTGCGCTGTCTGATCAAGCGAGCTAGAATCTTGGTGAGCCAAGGCCTTTGCTGCACCACCTTCATCTTTTAGTACTTGGCGTGGCAAGTTGCTGAAAAGTAAAGATTAAGCAATTAAAAAGATCGAACAAAAGTTCTTGCCTGCTATTGCACTGCTCTTGTTGCCGCCAAGAGAATGTGCTGATCTAAGCGATGGCAACTCAATTTTTGACCAGTGGCACATGTTTGTTCTTCTCCAGAGTCTTTGTGCAATAGAGGAAAGATTGAAAGAGATGGTGTGCATGACCTATGTATGAACTACTTTTGCAATTTAGGATCGAACTGCATCAGAGCAGTCTCGGGCTGTCTGCATCATGCATCATGTCCAAGAGCCCCAAGAGCCTTCAAAGGCCAGCAGGATTTGAAGGTTGCCGTTTTGGAGAAGCTTCCCTTCCAGGTCGAAAAGGTGCAAGCGCAAGCAGTTATGCTGTCCCTGTCCCACCCAAGACAGGCAAGCCCCATGCTCCACGTGGATGGGGACCCAGGGACCGATTGCGGGGAGGACACCTAAAAGGTATGCTGGCACGGGACAGCTTACGTGACATCGTTCGTGGAAGCGATCCAAAACTGGGACGCTGGAGCAACAACAAGACCATTTACACAGAGCTTCTCGAAGTCATGCAAAGTTGCTCAATTACCTTTTTGGTCTCAACTTTGAGCAGAGCACAAGCGGCCGGTGCATCCAACTGGCCAGAGTTTGCAAAAGTCCGTGCGAAGTTGCAAGAACTGGAACGAATCAGGCGCACCATGGAGGAAGCATCAGAGTGGATTTGTGTAGATGACATGGAAAGGCTCATGCATCGTGCCTCTGCCGCTGGAATTATCCAGAAAGTCATCCAGAGAACAAATGAGAAAATCATCGAGCAAAGTGAGCAAAGTGTTGAGCAAAGCATTGAGCCAGAGTTCCAGCATCTCGTGTTTGCTCTGAAGAAGCGAATCCAAAAGCTTCAGAGGTTGAGAGAAGATCTCAGGACTTCCTGCACATCTTCAGACATCGAGTGGATTTCGAACCTCTTGGAGGTCGCGAGGGAGCTTGGACCACTTGGAGTGTGGGAAGAGGCTGCCCATGCAGAGGCGCGAAGCTAAGGAGCTAAGGCATAAGCAGGGCATGGAATTGATGAATGAATTTATTATATATGTATATATATATATATACATATGAATATACAGTATATATATATATATATTTATGAATTCATATCTTTGTCAATCTTATTTTGGGTGCTTTTGAATACTGACTGAAGTTGACTTGCCAAGGTCCGTCTTCAAAAACTGCGAAGTTACCTGTCGGAGATGACCAAAGCTCAGCTGGAAGCAGTTCACGGAGATATTTTGTGACTCGTTAGACTCTCCTTCCTGCTTATTCCTGCTTATTCCTGCTTATTCCATCTTATATTCCATCTTTCTAGTATTCAAGAGGCCATGCTCCAGTCTCAAGCTCTGATGCTTGTTATTCAGAATCCTAGTCTTGTCAATTGCAACTGGTCAAAAGACTTGGTGTTCGTAGATGTGTGCCAGTTGTTGACATTCGCAAAGAAAATGACATTACAAACATGGCTTTGCTTTCAGCAAGCACAACTTACCAACCTGACGCCCTGCCATGGCACAGATTGCAAGACTGCAAATGTTGCGATTCTCAAGTGCAGCTCGGATGGGGCTTTTGTCAGCACTGGTGATGCTGGTGGTGCGGCTCATGAAAGCCTTGAATCGCAGGCAAATGAGTTTGGTCAGTCGGCAGGTGAAAACTGGTACAGCTCTTGAAAGTTTGTCTGAACCAATCGTACTAACAGTTCCTATTGGAAACTGCGTTGAAAGCTGGACCGATAACTATTTGCGTGAGCGTCTCAACGGGACCAAAATATCAGTGCATATCTCGGAGACACCTTTTTTAAACTTTGAAAAGAAGAACTTCTCTTACCAGATTCTTCAATTTGAGGAGTTTCTGAATCGTGTGCAGCACAAAAACGAAGGGTCACCCTTTCTCTACTACAGATCTCAACATTCCGAAAGAAAGAAGCCATCCAACTTGGAAGCAATGGCTCTAGACCAGGACTTCAAGCTCCCTCCTGACTTGCTGAGACCATACGAAGTACATTCAACAGTTCTCAGAATAGCCAGCACAGGCTTATGCATGTGGCTGCACTACGATGTTTGCGATAACTTTCTTTGTTGTATACGGGGGCGGAAGAGGGTTGTGCTCTTTCACCCAGATGACATTGGCCTGCTTTACATTTCTGGTTCTTCTTCATCTTTGGGGAGCCGCATTCTTGGCAATTGCCTGAATGAGTTGTGGGAGGAGTTTCCGTTGGCAAAGCTGGCTTGGAGCAGGCGTCGAGAAATAGAGTTGAATGCTGGAGACGTGCTGTTTCTCCCAGCATTTTGGCCTCATTGTACCGAGGCCTTACCTCACGGGTCGGATAAAGCAAGTATCAGCGTGAATATGTTTGTTCTGCAGCGCAACATGAAGGCTCTACATGATCCCAAGGATATTTGGGCAAATCGAGAACTGCTTCCTGCACAAGACGCAATGAAACCCTTTGAAGATAAGGTCCTACCTGCGCTTGCGCGACTTCCAAAGACATCTAGATCATTCTACTGCAAAAAGCTTGCTTCACAGTTAGAGAAACTAGCTGTGAGTCCCGAAGCATGAAGTGCAACAGACTGTCTCACGCCGAGTGGTTGCAAAGAAGCTGCCAGATGCAGGGCCAAAATTGTCACTGAACATTTTACTTTTTCTGAATAAAGGTGGCTTGCTTCGCCAACCTTTGCATTGGAGGTTGTATTCACATTTTTTTCCCAAAACTTTCCATCTCCGGAGTTCACTGTGTCTTAGGAAGAGATCTTGCGACCCAGTTGCTGTGGACGTGACCAGATCCCTCGGACACAGCATCCTCTTGCATCTCCTGACTGCTCTGTGGGTGCCCTGGGCCTTGTGGATGCTGTGTTCGTGAGTGTGCCACTGGGTGCAACGGGTGCCAAGGGGTGCCAAGGGGTGCCAACGGGTGCCAACGGGTGCCAACGGGTGCCAACGGGTGCCAACGGGTGCCAACGGGTGCCATGGGTGCCATGGGTGCCATGGATTGGGAATTCTACCGGAAATGCTTGACGCTTTGAGGTTTCCCCTGCGCTGCATCCTGGCTTAGCTGCTTTCTTCTGACCTGGCGAGTGGTCAGGTAGTTCTGGGATGCCATTCAGAGAAATGACAGTGCCGTTGTGGTCTTCAACCGTCCAGTCATCCAAGTCAGCTACAAAATCGCACTCAGATTGAGAAAATTTATCAAAAACTCGCCTTCAGAATTTTGTCAACTTCAGAAACTCCTCAGGAACTCCCGCAGTGGTCTGTTGTATTCTGTTGTCAAGAGAAGGAAGGGTCTCCACCCTCAAATTTGACCCCTGGAGCTGCAGTGAGCAATTCCAAAGATATGGGCAAGTTGAGAAATGAAAACAGCTCCCCTCTGAACATTGTAAATAAGACAGATACAAGCAAACCCGTGCAAGCTTTGGTTGGGCATTCTCCATGGGGGATTCAGAAGGTGACTGCAATGCTCTTGTGGTTTGAGTTGTTCTGTTTTGCGCCTGTCTTGAGAGAGACAGTGTTCAAATGCGGTTGTTTTTTTCTGACATGTATTGATGAATACATTATATATACATACATACACATATATATATATACCTATGTACACACACACATATATATATATATATATACACTAATACACATGCAAATCGGCAGAGCGATTTTGGGAGTTAGCGAATTCAAAAATTAATTGACCCTCAGTTTTTGGGAGTTTGAAGTTCCAGAACCTTCAGAGTTGGTGAATGTTCGAAGTTTGCAATTTCGTGCTACAGTGTTTCCGCATTCAACGATCGAAGTTTCCAATGTGAAGTTTGCGACTGAAATTCTTGAATCTGATCGCCGAAACACCCATCGAGTCTTCGAGTATTTGAGTCTTTTGATGTCTGGATATTCCAACTTTGACGGTAAGACTTCCGTCTTTGCCGGCCATACCTTTGGAATTTGACGTGCAGAGTCTCCAAAATGAAGTTTCCGATTTCCACATTCATAGTCTCCTCATGATACTTTTCATAGATAACCCACAAAGTTTTCAAGTTTGATCTTAAAAACAGTAGAGTGGCTACAGTGGTTCTGGTCCCTCCCACGAGAGAAATGTTCAGCCAAGTAGCGCGGTGACTTTGGCAAAAGTACAGTGGTCCTTCACCGACCACGGATAGACAGTGTTGCTGACGAGCAAAGCGGAGTGCTCAACCTTCGTGCTACGTTCTCGTAGAATGACAGAGAATCTTAAGCATCCAACAATGATATATACTATTAATATATAGATATATTATTATTATATACTATTATATACTACATTATGACTAAGAAACGTATAGAAATGAATTACAAACATATTGATATGAACCTCTGAGAAACACATTAGAAACACACATATTTAAAACGTAAATAACACCAATACACAAATCAGAAAATGCTGAGAATGCTGCAATGCTGGACATGGTGATACTAAGGACCGAGCTGCTTGGCAGTGTGAGAAGCGATGAATCCTGTCATCTCAAGGAGATGTGCATTTGATGCTTTTCATTTCCTGTTTGTTGTGACTTAGTGCAGCATGGTGAGCCCTTGAAGCATTGCAGGAAAAGCTTCGCAAGGCACAGAGATACACAAGATACACTCTTCTTATTCGTATTTTCTTTTCTTTTCTTTTTCTTTTTCTTTCTTTTTCGTTGTTTCCGTGTTTGTCATTTGCATCGAGCCGAGAGGTTGTAGACTTCTCAAGCTGAGGTCTTGTCAAGTCTAGAGCTCGATGAAGATCCACCTCCGCCTTTGGGTGAGCCCGGAATGGTTGAAATTGTAACGTTGTTACATATATATGTATATATATATATATATGACTGTTCAATTTCTTTGTTAACTGTTCGTTCATGGTCGTTTCCAGGCTCTTCTCAACAGTCCACATGTGCCAGGTTGCGTGTTGCGAGCGCTCCGTGTGCACTATAATCACATGAGGCAAGAAGCTTACTTCTGCTTCCAAGATCTTTTGTCAAGGAACAGGATCTTGACACTTCAAGCCTTTTGGTCCCTTCTCGGAAGGCTTGAAGATGTTGCTGGTCTTAGAGCTCGCTTGACATCTGAGATGATTGCAGCAGTCCAGCACCTAGATACAGAGAGTTGCTAAAGTCGTGCCCAAGTTAGCGGGAATCGTTGGAAGCTGGGGAGCACTTGATTTTCAAAAGTCGTGCTTTCTTGTGGATCGCATAGGAGACCTTGGGCTCCAGTCCACTGCCTCTACAGACTCTAGACATCTAAAAGAGAATCTAAAGTAATCTAAAGTAACCTAAAGACTTCACTTGGTTCTGCAGTTAGAGGGTATGGATTTTGAACTGCAAAGGAAAAGGACGCAAACCTGGAACTCCTTCGAGCTGCAGTGGCAGAGGCCCACATAAGATTCAGATCGTAGGATTGCAATAGAGTGCTTTTGCTGTTCCTGCGTTCTTTCCTTTTTGAATTTGCTCTTTTGGTTGGCAAAACTCTTTTCAATCTTTTCTTTCCTTTTCTGAACAGCTTACAGATGCTTTGAACAGGCAGATGCTCAACTTTATCCCATTTCTTTGTGCCTTAGAAGCCTTAAGCCTTGGAAGCCTTGGAAGAAACCTCTGAGATCTCAGGTTGGGTGGTATGCTGTGGGATGAGTTGGAGCAAGGTAGAAGGCAAGACAAGGGCAGCTTGGAAGGCGGCAAATGGGGGCAAACTTGGCACCTGCTTTTCTGTGTGCAGGTGCTTGGCACAGCTTGTGGAAATTGAGGCCAAACATTCGCTACTGCACTTACAGAGCATGAGCTAAGATGGGCACACTGCCAAAAAAATGTTGCAAAATCTTGCAGAGGCCCAGATTAACTTTGCCTCTCAGACTATCAATTATCGGCCTCCGTCATTAAAGCAGTGACAGACGCATCCTACTGAGCGTTTGACCCACTGGCTGATTCAAGTCCAAACCGTCAAAACAGCTTTGAAACAGCTTTAGAAGTTGCGTAAAGAGCGTGTTAACAGCGCACCACTGAGTATCGAGCTGCGCACAAGTGTAGCACAAGACGACATGAACTCATCACGCCATGTGAGTGGCAAACAACTCGAAATGTAAGATTTTATTCCCCAACAGCGCAGCCCACATAGGCTCCGCTGTGTGCCGGTGCAGGTGCCAGGGGCAGGTTCCGAAAGGTTCCGAAAGGTTCCGGAAGGTTCCGGAAGATTCCGGCAGGTTCCGGAATGGCATGCAAAGTGGGTTCTAGTTCTGGAAGGTTCCGGTGTGGCCTGTAAGTTGGGTTGCGGAAGGTTCCCATGTGACATGCAAGTAAGATTCCGGAAGGTTCCGGTGTGGGGTCTGAGTTGCATTCCGGAGGGTTCCGGTGTGATGTCCAGGTTGGGCTCTGGGAAGTTCTGAAGCTTGGCTTTGAAGATCCGTTAAGAACGCCCCTGCTACCCACGGAGATTTTTCTAACAAACGCGATCTCAACTGACCTTGCAGAAATAAAACCTCTGTGGGTAGCAGCCAAGCTGGCGTGGAGCTCCGTTTACAAGCCCGGCGGGAGAAAATGGGATAAGATATGACCGTGGAAACAGCACTGGTGTCCAGAAGCGTTGGCGGAAACTGTGTGGATGATAGTGCCACAAAACAAGACTTTTTGCCTCCGCTCTTTTGTCCCGCATGCAGCATGCTGTTTCAGAGATGTTTGCAAATCCCTCACTACTTTGCTACCAAGTATGGCCAATACGGATGCCTTTGTTGTTCAGAGGGTCATGGGTAATCTGATCTTGTTACTCTTGAAATCTCTTGAATTACTCTTGTTACTCTTGTTACTCTTTTCGCTTGTGTCACTCTTTTCCTCTACCGTTTGAGCTCTTGATCTGACTTCAAGGCTGAGCTGCAACAAGTGGTCGCTCCAAGCACAATGCCTCCGTCGCCGACTGCGATCATTGCTGCAATTGCTCGTCTGGTCCAAAGCAATACTTCGATTCTGAAACAGTGATAAATAATTGGCAGATGTTGGGTGGCATTGATGGATCCCCTTTTTTGTCACACAAAATTTGAAAACTTCATAGGTTAAATGGGACAAAACGTTCCGACCATCCACCATCCCTATTTGGTACTTTGGTTGCCTGGGTTTCTCCAGTGAGGTGCTGATGCGCTTGGTTGTTCGTGGTGGAGCTTACGCTCAGCGGTGCGGTGCTTGCGTAAAAACGGTTGAGCCAAAATTCATCCAATACGTCGCCCAGGCATCCTCACGGTTACGGGAGGTCCAATCGTTGGAGGTGCGCTTGCTAGGTCTTGTCCCTGAATCATAGTCAGTGCTGCATTCGTTGTGTTCATTATGTTTTCTTTTGGGAGGCCAGCATTCTCAAGGCCATTCAAGATGGGTCAAGAGACATGCTTCGCGAAGCTTTGACAAATGCTCACCATGCAGGCACAACCATGTGACTTTGAAGGAAGGACATTTAGCACATCTTTTTTTTGCATATCTAAACTGCTCAAAGCCTTCCTGCCCTTCCTTTACTGCCTGAAGTTGAAGGTTTGGACGCTTTCAGCAATCCTGTTCAACAATACCCGATATGTATCTCCCACCCAGGGGTAAAAAAGCACACCATAACGTTCTAACTCCTCACGGGAAAGGCAGTTGGGAGATCTAGGAATTTTGGAACTTTTGCAGCGTTTCGCAGTGCACAACTTATCTGAACGATTGCTGTCTTCAACAAACTACATCTGTTTTGAGACTCTAAAGCTAAATTCTGTGTTAATGTAGATAATTCAAAATTCAAAGATGTCACATTCCAGACCCGATCCAAAGGATTCAAGCATTATCCACTTGTACGTAGTGAAAGAGCCTCCTTTTTCATATTTCTTTCTGCGCTTTGGTGCCACTGAAGCAGGGTTTCGAAATAGCGGATCAAGCAAGAACCCAGGAAATAAGTTGTGCAGATTGGACGGACTTATATCAAGCCATCGCGTAACGACAGCACACCTCCTGGGTTGTGGGTTCTTGCACCATTCGAAGTATTTGCCCCTTGCCAGCCTGAACTTTGCAGGTTTTTCTTCTTGGCCCCTGCTAAGTGGCGCTTTTCAGCTTCTCAGAGGTTGGGTGATGAAAAAAGAACTTGCTGATTTTGTCCGCTTTCGGGTGTAAAAGGCTTCGAGAAAGCTGAAGGGCAAGAAGAATGTGTCAAGCCCTTTGCTGATCAAGTTTGACTGAATGTTTCCACGATTTGGATTTGACTTTCAGTCACACTTCTGCCTGTTGATTTGCCAAGTGCCTTAGCAAATCAGAAAGGGCAAGGGAGCAAATCAAGACTTCCTTTCTGCAACTCGGTTGTAGCTTCAAGGCATTGCTTTGGCAGAGCTTCACCTCAACCACTGCTGCGCAGAGGTCTGTTGAAAGAATGGATTTGGGTCATTTCTTTTCGGGCAATTCCAAATCAGGTTAGTCGAGTTGGCAGAAGCCGAGCGCTTTGGAGGACGGGCCAATAACCCGACCAAAGTATATCAGTCTGAGAGAGGAACTCACCAGCTGTCTCCAGAGTGTTTGCTCTTCCATTTTCTTCCCCCTTCCACCAACAGCGCGAGCCAATAGTCCAGATAAGCTTCTGTGTTTTCCTTTGCAGGTACCAGGTCCAGGTTCTGGAAAGTTCAGGCAGGTTCCAGTACAAGGTTCGGCCTGGAAGGTTCCAGCAAGTTCCGGTGCAGTTGGCAGATGAAGGTTCCGGCAGATGAAGGTTCCGGAAGGTTCCAGGTGATTGAGGTGCAGAAGGTCCCGGAAAGTTTCAGGAGCTTGTGGTACAAATAGATCTGTTAAGCTAGATTGCCCCTGCTGTTGCGGAGGCCACCGGAGCTTATCTGTGTCTTTAAAGGTGGAACCAACCCAAGAGCAAATCCGTAGAAATCAATCTGGATGGATTTGCAGAACAAGATACTACTGCACTAAACTAATTTCAAACCCAGCAACTGTGCCCCTCCCCTTTTCCAGAAAAATACTGAAGGGCGTTTAATACAAAAATTGTCTTTGGCATGTCTTTTCCGATTTCTGGTACCGGTACATTGACGAGCTTCTTCACACTTGGCGTTGTAGCACTTTGCACTGCATTAGCATTATTGCATTAGTTTGTACTTACTTACCTTAACGCATCTTTTTGCACTGCATCCTTGCTTTGCACTCAATCGCTCTTCACGGCATCACTTGGCTACGCATTGTGCAATGGAGGACTTTGCAACTTGAACTGTTTGGAAATTTAGACTAGCTAGTGACTAGCATTTACAATTGATTAAGGAGTTTCATAACATCATTAAGCATTTCCAAGCATTTCTTTTGTTTTATGGGTCTCCTTGCTGGAACCCCTCCCATAGGAACCCTTTCTGTACCATCCTGTATCCTTTCGCCTACCCTTTGCTTTAGCTTCGCTTAGCATTGCTTCTGCCAATTTGTGGCTCAACCTCTAATCAACTGGAAGGACCAGTGTACCTTTGCCATTCCTTAGTGCTGCTGCTATCGCCTGAAAAGCACTTTCTGTCACTACTCAACCCACCGCCATACTTTTTGGCTTCAAAGTGGTTTCGATTGGTTTTTGTTATTGTTGGTTGCAGCCTGGGCACAGTTTGTTTGCTTCAGAGAGGCTGCGCCATTGAAGTCGCAGAAGTTGAGGCCCTGCTTTACAAGGAGATGTCCATGTCCAAACTCAAAATGAGTAGACAATATACATCATGCAGAATATATAGATACCAGTATATATATATATATATACATTTGATGTACATCCGGCATTGAACACGGGAAAGCCAAACTGAGAGATGGTGAGGTGGCTTTCATTGGCATCAGACTTGAATGTGACGCTCCTTGGCGATGCTTTGGAGCTTTCAAAAAGGGAGCCATATTATGGCCTCCCGTGGCCTCCCGGTATCGAGGATGCAAGCGACAAGCTGCCACCCCTCGCAACTCTGCTTGAGATGCTTGAGAAGGTGAGAATCATACAGTTGTCACCAGTTCTTGCTGAATCATGATTGTAAATTATTGTAATCAATTTGTGTTCATCACTGCTACTGACCTGCTGCTGCTGCTGCTGCTGCTGCTGCCTCTTCTTTGCTACTTCTGCTGCTGCTGCTTGATACTTTGTTCTTCCCACATGAAACTGGCTTGTGGCAGATGGCTTTGGTGCAGGTGACTGGCGAACCTGCCCACGATGCGCGCTTGTTGGGCACACAAACTGCGGGAGATGTTGACTCGTATTATATACTCCTGGAGAACTCTTCTCATTTTCATGTTCATTTCTTTCATTTGTTGAGAGTATCAGTCAGGGTGTTGCGTTGGGATTGAGAGGACTGAACTGTATATTTATGGTGTGTTTCGTGTTTTGCCTTGCTTGTCTCACAGCGGAAGTGTTCTGACTGCTTTTTCCGCTCAGGACAGTTGTACGGTCTGGCCTGGCAGTATTGGAAGTGAGGCGCATGCAAGATGCAAGGGTTGATCAAGCTACAGCAGGAAGTGTTCTTGAAAGATGCAAAACTTGCAGATACATGGAGGTACATCATCTAGTAGTGAAAGTGTAGTGAAAGTAGTGAAAGTTTTTGAATGATTTGAATGGCCACCATTATTTTGCGAAGCAAAGAACATGCCGCCTCAGGCTGCAAGGGACCCGCGAATTCTGCGAGTTTGCCGCAACCGATCCCCGAATCCAATAGGAGCCATGGCATGCAATGGCTTGCAATGGCTCAGTATGCCAGGACTCAATGACCTGCTTGCACAACGAGCAGACGAGGAGAGCAGTCATGTCTACTTGGATTTGCAGATTGAAAACGAGTGACAACATGAGAAAACACGTCGTGAACTCAATTGTCAGGCGTTCGATTTCGGAGAAAAGGTTCGGATGGCAATGTGGGAGTCACCAAAGTTCTGCGAGTATTGCTTTGGCTTCACATTCTTCAACTTGTGCCACGCAGTTTCTTCGTCAGGTCAAGATTGCTCAGCACTTGTACTCTTTTGTCACAAAATGGAAGGATCAGGACCTGAGAGTTTGCACAATGCTTTGAGCATCTTTAGCTTCTTATAAGTTTATTACAGATTTTTCTTTTTGGATGTTGAAGTTGATCGTATTTTCAGAATACGAGTTGGAAAAGAATAGACTCCTCAGACTCTATCTCCTAGTTGGTTTGAATGCGTCTAATCATGCGAATCATGTACGCTACATATATACATATATACATACACGTGTATACACGTGTAGATATGATATTGAGTATTGATGGTACACGTTCCGGCCGGCCTTGCCAGCGGGCTTGGCCTTCAGCAAGGGTCATTGAGTTCGCTTCCTCTCCTAAAACCAAAGTAAGATTTTCATTCTGATCCCCACTCTCTCTCTCTCTCTATATATATATATTATATATATATATATATGGGGTGCCGTGTTCCAACGGCAAGAATCGCTGATTAGGCACTGCATTACTGTAACAGCTTTTCTGCCTGTTAGGCCCCTCGGTTGGTTTGGCTGCACACACAACTCAGCGTTGCCAAATTCATTCGGCGAGGACATGGCTGACACCCAGCGAGCTGGGAGCCCGGGCCGCGAGGTGCCCTTGGGGGTGGCTTCTGATTCCAGGGCCAAATGAATTTGGGGAAACAAATAATTCATTGATTTATATTGATTTATTTCAATGAATTTTGAAATTTGAATTACTCACTTTTGATTCAAATTGATTCCTGGTTCAAGACTGTGGCTTCCCAAACTGCGCGTCATTGATGTCAATGAAGGCCACTTTTGCAATACAATCATCACAAGCACTTCATCGCCCCCATTACCACACAAATTGAGATAAGTGAGTTGTTTCAACGCTAGAGTGTGACCTTAGAGTCTTCGCTTAGGCTCTCCGGTCACAGCTACCGATAATAACGCCTCAGTAGATTCAGTTTCCAGAGTGATTTGGGCCATTTTGGGTCATCGTGCAGATCGCTCCTGTTCCGGCGGTTTCTGGGAACCTGTTTGCGCTCGTTCTGGTTCGGGGCTCCGGGGCAGCTTGCGTGGAACCAGGGTGCTGGTGCTACCAGGCACTGTCGTGCAGTGATTGCCGTGGCTGCTATGCAGCGTGTGCGGAGTCAGGGTGCTGGTGCTAGGTGTTGCTGCCATGCAGATGGTGCGGTCATTGACTCCAAAATTCCACTGGCATTTGCTGCCCTTAAAATTCTGAGGTTGCAATTTTTTGGGTTATCTGGGCGCGTATGTTGTAATCATTTCTCAGAGGTCACATTCCACTAGCATTCCAAGTGGGATTGTTGGCTTGCACCCAGCTGTTCCAGTATTGGAGTAAGAGATATCTGCGTAGTTGGCCACATGAGATCTATGGATTGCGTTTTGAGTGACTTTACATGGCTTTACCTGATGAAAGTGAAGACTCATGCACTCACTGCGTGAGACATCCTCGACGCCGATCTCACTCCAAACGAGTTCTGGTGTTGCGAGCGTTCTGACCAAGGCGGCTGACAACAGAAGCAATTTTTGAGACCAGTTTGATCATGTGAAAAATCAGTTGATAGAAGTTTATAGCTTCAATTTCAGTAGTTCTCCAACTCTCCAGACACACATCACTGGGCATCACTGGGCACTGTGAAAGGGCGCCTGAAAGGGTGTAGATGTGCCTTGGGAAATTTCCATCTCCTGATTTTCTGAGTTCTTTTTCTGATTTCAGGAAGTGATTCATAGAGAGTCGGGCTCTGAGTCAGAAACAAATTTACATGTTACATGTTTAGTTGTTCTATGGCAAAACGCCTTAGCCTTGCCAAGCCAAAACATGGAATTTGATTGTCCACGATGTTCCTAGTTCTTGTTTCCTGGGGCTTTGCGATTGTCTTCGTGTTTGCATCGTGTTGAGAGAATTGCAATTTTGTAAGAGGGTTCCAATTACACCAGCATAGACCCCAGATCGCAAGTGAATCGCGTTTCTTTCTATTGCGGAGGAGCTGTTCAGCTTTGTCCTGGACAAAACAATTAGAGGGACCCGTCGAAAAACACTTTACATCAGCCAAAACTATCGTTTGGGTCAGACCGTCAGGGACCGACTGATAGAACCCAAAGAGGCCAACCAAATCAAACCACAGAACACAACCTATGGAAGCAAACCAAGGTGGAATTCAGAGTCCGCACCAAAGCAGCCAAAACGACCGTCGCGTCCTGACCGTCGGGCCCCGGCTATTGGGGAACAAAGGACCAACAAAACCAAACTACAGGACACACCCGAAGGAGGCTATTTGCTGTTATCCGTCTAGTTTTTCTTTAGCTGTTTAGTCGTTGTTTTTGCAGAACATTGAAATATTGATCACTCACTGGCTTACCAGCAGAAAAAAGTGGAGACAATGATCCGGCAACAGCAGCGGCATCCAAAACAGCAGCAGCACCCATCCGAAACATGTTGACACCTATCCGGCAACAGCAGCGGCACCCACCCGGAAGATGTTGACACTTATCCGGCAGCAGCGGCACCCACCCGAAACACGTCGGCACCTTTCCAGCAACAGCCGGCACCCAAAACAGCAGCGGCGCCCACTGAATCATGTTGAGGGCGCTTTGTCCTATAGTAGAAGTAAGAATCCCGCCAAGAGCTTCTCTAATTGAGGAACCACTTGCTGGGACTATTCCTTTGCTCATTTAGGGGTTGAAAACACAAAGAACAAGGCTAAATCTGCTCCAAGAGTCTGCGACTTCTGCGGTTGTTTGGGCCTGAGTTCGGTTTTATCCTCAACGCACTTGGTGCTGAGAGATCACCAAGGAATCTGTTCAGCGTGTGCAGAGCACTTCCGCTCCCGGTAGTTTGGTCGAGGAGCGGGAGCTGAAACCGCTGGATGAAAACTGATCTACTCCAGGTTGATGTCGATGTTGCATCCCTGCCCTCCTTGGACAATGGTCACAGTCAGCACACCTGGCCCTAGCCCCTTAGTTAACATCGGTTATAGAGACGAACTCTATCCATTCGGGATGATTCAATGTTTTGTCCTTTTTGATATTGTGTTTTGACCCTGTAGAATTCCCAAAGGACATTGTGGTTGCTACGAGCGAGTTGTTGGTGGAAAATGTGCTCAGACAGCAGCTGGGTCCTCAGACAAGAGTGACAGGGCTGAGAGTGCGTAGATTCGTTCCCCTTCATGCTTTTCTTGTTGACATGGGGTTCTTCTTGCCGGACATACTCATTCTTCTCATTCCCTTAATGTTTCTTTTTGTACTCTGTTTCTCGCATCATCCTTTTAAATCTATATACTACCCTTCTACTAATTTTTTTCCGGGAAGATACACGCTTTGTTTTGTGCTTGCAATCGTCATTTTATTGCCTACATTTCTTCGGAGGGGCGTTAATTTTACAGGTACTCGAAGCTTTTATCTTCTCTTGCTTTCTCCCTGCCTCGAATCGAGCTAATTGTGGTAAGGGGGCATGTCAGCACAGTATGTTCCGCAGTTTGGAGAGGGTCTACGGTTGACCAATCCAAAGTACAGTATGTATGTAATCATCATGTTACTGAAGTTACTGATTTGGTCTTGCTCTTTGCCAACTTAAGCAGCTTCTGCTTCCTCCCTTGGGTGTTTCTTCCAGCTTTCAATCCAGAGGTCTGCCCTTTCCCCAACATGCGCCCCTTTCAATGCAAATGTTTTTTCTGGAAGGGTGAGAACAGGTGAGAAGGTGAAGGGCCTTGAGCTGCCTTTTCTCCAGCTGTGAGGTGAAAAGATGATCATTGAGGGAAGATTCCTTCAACGATCCTCTCACTCTCAATCGTTGAGGCTGCTGGATTGTCAATAGACCTCTTCCTTCAACATCTTTAGGCAATAGGTCGTCCGTCACCGTGTTCCATCCCTTGTCTTTTCCCTTTATTTCTTCTGGACGTTGTAATGTCAATGGAAAGTGATTCTAAATTCATCTAAATTCCCCACTTTCCTTTTTCACTTCTTTCTTGGTTTGCCTGTGGGGTAGGGTGAGCTCAGTGAGAGAGGCATGAGAATTGTGGCTACAAGTCTCGCTCTTCTACCTTCCTTGCGTCCACAGAACCTTGTCTTGAGACTCACCTCCTTTTCTTCCTGTGTGGCATCTCCGGTTTCCTCCTTTTCAGGAAAGGGATCTCTGGGACATCCGCAAAAACAATGATTCCAGTTTGCCAAATCTAAGCTTTGAACAACAGACTTATTCGTGAAACTTTAATTGCAAAAGCGTCGTCTTACCAGCCTCCTTTTGCCTGGGTAACAGTTTCTGTGCGCGTAACACTCTTTGTGAATGAGCGTTCTCTATGAGAATGAGAGGTCTCTATGTGAAGGACTCCTGTATGAATGTGGTCTGTGTGAAGCTCCATGTGAGCTATTGGCAGGTGTAAAGGTGCAAATCTGTGTGAACTTTTTTTAATGTGTCAATACGATCTTCTTATCTTCATCCAATATCTATACTTATGATCCTTTTTGTTGACAATATCTTTACTTGTACCCACAGTAAGCGGACCATGTCCATCAAATTTGTGTAGGTTCAATTCTTTTGATGTTAGAGAAACGCAAACAGAAAGGCAGGGCCAACGACCACTTAGTTTTTCCCTCGTGGCTTTGGCAGCAAAAAAAGTCCTTGCCCTATGCATACCCTCCTGTCAGTAGACATGGCCTTCCCCTGCATCTCTTTGGATTATGGTTTATGTAGTGTCGCTGGGGATGAATGGTCGGCTGCAGGCAGCTTTACCGTTGTACTTTCGTTAGTGTGCGTTGTGGTGGTTTTGCAGTATGGAAGAGAAGGCTCCCTACAGGGCATAGTGGGTTCGGTCACGCATACTTCTCAGTCCCCTTCTGTTTTTGCATTTGCTTTCTTGATTGTACTTGTGAAGTGCCAGAAGCCAACACTGGGTTCAGAGTATGAAGTGGCCCCGAGTGAATGAGAAAAGAATCTTACTTTTAGCAGTCAGTATGTTCTTGGAACTACTTGTTGCTGCTGGACTGGGTACTCCTTCAGGGAGGATGAGTCAAAAGGCCTTTGAGGCAATTTCCCTCCTTTGGGGCAAAAAGCATGATGGAGGGATTCGGACAAGCTAGGTTCGTACTTTCCTGTACATTTTTTTCGCTTATCTTTTTTGCTGCCTGTCGAAAGAGCTAGCTTGTTGCACAAGGTAAGGGCAAATATCTTACTGTACTGCCTTTCTGTCCTCTGCTTGTCATGTGTTGTGTCTTTCTATTGGTTGGTGATGCACCGGAAGGGCTGTTTTGTTTGACCATCTTCTTGGGCATTGGAAGGCAATGCATCTACCATGCTTCATTTGTCAAAGGCAGGTTCAGCACCTTCCTTTCTGCTCCCAAACGGGACACTACAACATGCAAGGCTGAGGCAACAAACCATACTGCCCAAAAGAGTGTCATATAATCCAAACAATGCGACATATTGTTTCCCCAAGCACCACATTTACCTACCTACCTTTCGTCCACCTTCCTTCTCTCAAGTACAGTACACTTCCGTAGCAGCTAGATAGCATTTGATGTGCTGCTTAGATTTGAATAGTGCGGGGGTGCGTGTCTTGCCAGGATTTCTGATGGACTGATAGTGCCTGGCTTAGACTCAGTTGCTCAAATTTGCACACTTTGCACTGACAAGTTTCCAGTAGCATCTTGAGTGGAGAGTTTCATCTGACAGCAGCGGCCCTTAATGAGACCAGTGAGACTGCCAGGTGGCCTCCAATGAGACTGACAGAGCCTCGATCTCTGCGGTTTCTGTGGTTTCCGAGGCTCTTCTCAAAGGGTGGGGAATCAAACAGAGCTTTTTCTTCTCTATGAGGTGTAAAAGTATGTTGACTTAGGCAGTTTCATCTTTCATTCTACTTATTATAAGTGCGCTCGATTGACCTAGTTGATTTAGCATAATCGGTGTCTTTGATTCCAGTGGAGCAGTGACATGCACTTCACATTTAGAGAAAAGCAAATGCTGATGCTGAGATTTGAAAAACATTCTTTGCCGTAAATTGCATTGCACGCATTAGATCTCTGCACATCTCTAGGTAGACGCGGAGTCCGTCCAAGTGTTGCGCTTGATTCAGACGGAGCTCCTGACTCAGTGTGACACACCTTCAGACGGAGACCTTTTCAGGGCTTGGGAGCGAGGTTTCAAGCACCGGAGTTCCTCCAAGCCTGAAGCCCAAGTGCCGTGTTGCCAGTGCACCATACATTGAAGGATGGTGCCAGTGCTTTCTCATCTTCATTCATCTTCACTCATCTTCATTTATCTGCACTCATCTTCATTCATCTTCATTTTTTTGCACTCATCTTCATTCATCTTCATAAATCGGCACTAATCTTCATTCATCTTCATTTATCTGCACTCATCTTCATTTATCTTTATTCATTTTCATTCACCTTCATTCATCTCCATTCCTCTGCGCTCGTCGTCTTTATTCATCTTCAACTATCTGCACTCATCTTCATTCATCTTCATTTGTCTGCACTCGTCTTCATTCATCTCCATTCATCTCCATTCATCCTCATTGATCTTCATTCATCTTCATTCATCTTCATTCCTCTGGACTCATCATCTTTATTTACCTTCATATATTTGCACTCATCGTCTTTGTTCATCTTCATTTATTTGCACTCATCGTCTTTATTGATCTTCATTCATCTTGATTGCTCTGCACTCATCATCTCTATTCATCTTCATTTATCTGTACTCGTCGTCTTTATTGATCTTCATTCATCTTCATTCCTCTGGACTCATCATCTTTATTTATCTTCATTCATCTTCTTTCTTCATCTTCATTCATTTTCATTCATCTGCACTCATCTCCATTCATATTTATTTATCTTCACTCATGTTTACTTATCTTTATTTATCTTTATTCACCTTCATTCATCTCTGTTCCTTTGCACTCATCGTCTTTATTCATCTTCATTCATCTTCATTTATCTGCACTCATCTCGATTCATCTTTATTTATCTGCACTCATCTTCATTTATCTTTGTTTATCTTCATTGACCTTCGTTATCTCCATTCCTGTGCACTCATTGTCTTTATTCATCTTCCTTGATCTTTATTCATCTTCACTCATCTTCATTTTTCTTTTTTTATATGAATTCACCTTCATTTATCTTTTCCTTTGCACTCATTATTTTCAATTATCTTCATTCGTTTTCCTTTAGCTGCATTCATCTTCATTCATCTTCATCGATCTTTATTCACCTCCATTTATCTTTTTTCATATGAATTCACCTTCATTCATCTTGGTTCCTTTGCACTGATCATGTTTATTCATCTTCATTTATTTTCATTTAGCTGCACTCATCTTTATTTATCTTCATTGAATTTAATTCACCTGAATTCATCTCCATTCCCCTGCACTCCTCATCTTTATTCATCTTCAACTATCTGCACTCATCATCTTTACTTATTTTTATTCATCTTCATCTGTCTGCACTCATCGTTTTTATTGATCTTCACTTATCTGCACTGGTCGTCTTCATTCAACTTTTTTCTTCCATTGCTCTGCACTCATCGTCTTTATTCATCTTCGTTCATTTTTATTCATCTTCACTCATCTTCATTCATCTTCATTTATCTTCATTCACCTTCATTTATCTCCATTCCTTTGCACTCATCGTCTTTATTCATCTTCATTCAGCTTCATTTATCTGCAGTGATCTTCATTTACCTTCATTTCTCTTTATTTATCTGCACTCATCGTCTTGATTTATCTTCATTCATCTTCATTCATCTTCATTCCTCTGGACTCATCATCTTTATTTATCTTCATTCATCTTCTTTCTTCATCTTCATTCATTTTCATTTATCTGCACTGTTATTCATTTATCTTTCTTCATCTTTATTCATCTCCATTCCTCTGCACCCGTCGTCTTCAATCACCTTCAATTATCTGCACTCATTGTCTTTATTCATCTTCATTCAGCTCCATTTCTCTACACTCCTCTAAGCTCACTATCTTCAGTTATTTTCATTCATTTTCATCTATCTGCACTTATCCTCCTTCATATTCATTCATCTTCATTTACCTTCATTCATCTCCATTCCTCTGCGCTCATCGTCTTTGTTCATCTTCATTTATCTTCATTTGTATATCTTCATTCATCTCCAATCATCTTCATTCCTCTGCACTCATCATCTTTATTTATCTTCATTTATCTCCATTCCTCTGCACTCATCATCTTATTTGTCTTCATTCATCTTCATTTGTCTGTGCTCATCTTCATCCACCTTGATTCATCTTGATTTATCTGCACTCTTCGTCCTTATTCGTCTTTATTCATCTTCCTGCATCTTCATTTATCTGCACTCATATCCATTCGCCTTTATAATCTTCATTCATCTTTATTCATCTTCATTCATCTTCATTTATCTGCACTCATCTACATTCATCTCCATTCCTCTGCACTTATCGTCTTTATTTATCTTCATTCATCTTCACTTATCTTTATTTCATCTGTATTTCATCTTCATTCACCTTCATTCATGTCCATTCCTGTGCGCTCATCATCTTTATTCATTTTTTTAATCTTCATTCATCTTCATTTATCTTCACTCATTTTTAATCATATTTATTCATTTTTATTCACCTTCATTCATCTCCATTCCCTTGTACTCATTGTCTTTATTCATCTTCATTTATCTTCATTTATCTGCACTCATCTCCATTTGTCTTTATTTATCTGCCCTCATCTTTATTTATCTTTATGCAATTCATTCCTCTGCACTCATGATATTCATTCATCTTCAATCATCTTCATTTATCTGTACCTATTATCATTCATCTTCATTCATCTTCATTCACCTTTCTTCATGTCCATTCCTGCGCACTCATTGTCTTTATTCATTTTCATTTATCTTCATTTATCTGCACTTATCTCCATTTGTCTTTATTTATCTGCCCTCATCTTTATTTATCTTTATGCAATTCATTCCTCTGCACTCATGATCTTCATTCATCTTCAATCATCTTCATTTATCTGTACCTATTATCATTCATCTTCATTCATCTTCATTCACCTTTCTTCATGTCCATTCCTGCGCACTCATTGTCTTTATTCATCTTGATTCGTCTTCACTTACCTGCACTCATCTTCATTCGCCTTCATGCATCTCCATCCATCTTCATTCGTCTTCATTCACCTTCATGCATCTCCATTCCTTTGCTCTCATTTTTGTTCATCTTCATTTATCTTCATTTATCTGGACTCATCTTCATTTATCTTCATTTATCTGGACTCATCTTCATTTATCTTCATTTATCTGGACTCATCTTCATTTATCTTCATTTATCTGGACTCATCTTCATTTATCTTCATCCATCTTTATTGATCTTCATTCATCTTCATTCATCTTCATTCATCTTCATTTATTTTCATTCAGCATGATTCGTTTCCATCTATATTCTTTTAACCCTTTTCTTTTTACTCATTTAGTTTATGCATCTTCATTCTTCTTGATTGATCTGAATTTATCTTCATTCACTGCCATTCATATTCATTCACCTTTATTTGTTTGTTTCATCTTCATTCATCATCATTGATCTTTATTCGTCTTCATTTTGTTTTCATGCACCTTCATGCATATTCTTCCGTTTTTGTCCATCTTTGTTTGCCTGAGCTCATTTTCATTCATTTTCGTTCATCTTCATATGTATTCTCATGAATTTTCCTTCATCTTTATTTATCCGCACTCATTTTTATTCATCTTATTCATCTTCGTTTATCTTATTATGTTTATTAGTCTTCATCTTCATTCATCTCCATTCATATTCTTTCACCTTCATTTATTTCATATATTTCATTCATCTTCATTCATCTTCATTCATCTTCGCTTATATTGACTTATTTTCATGCATTTTCATTCACATTCTTCCATCTTCTTCATCTTCTTCCATCTTCATCCATCTTCATCTATCTTTATTTATCTGCACTCATCTTTATTCATCTTCGGTCATCCTCATTTGACTTCAATCATCTTCATTGATCTTCATTCATCTCCTTTTATCTGCATTCGTCCTCATTAATTTCCGTCTCGTGAAAGCCAGAAGGCTGAACTGCCAAGAGAGTGTGAGTCTGAGAACTTCCAGTGGACTCCTACTGTATTTTGAAAGGACTGAATAGGCAAGCTCTCAAACCAAATGTTGCAATAGCTTGCCCTGCTTGATCCTGCCAGCCTGGTCTTTCTATTCCAAAAGGGTTACCAAGAGCCTCCTTGCAAACGTCATAGGTCAAAAGCATCGTTTGGCTCTGTCGTCACAAGTCGTTCTGCTATTGGACAAGCAGGTCAATCCTGTTGTCACATGATGTCACATTCGGATTTTTTTTCGTTTTTTTTTTCTATATGTGATTTGTATATGTGTTATAGTTTATATGTGTATAGATATACATATATTTAAATCAGTATAGAGATCTTAGGGGCAAAAAGTGCATGCGGAGCTCGAGCGTGCTGCGACCGAGCTTGACAACTGAGCTGAACTGATCAAGGCCAGCCTTGGATGCGAGCAGCATCTCACCCGAGTTTGGTCTTCAGCACAAACCTTTGCCCTTCAACCAAAGAGAGACCTAAAGCTATATACACTTCATATATATAAAAAGGGAAAGACCTTGGAAAGGAAAAGATCTTGGGAAGTTGATGGAAACGGTTCCTCTTTCAAGGCAGCAAAATTACATAGCGAGAAAACAAGAAGAGTTTTGGAATTTGCAGCTTCAACTGGAAGGGCACATTGAGATCTTAAGGATGCAGAATGAGGAGAACTTGCCGCCACTTCAATCGATGATTGAAGAGGCCTTCAGAAATGGAGATTTGATAATTCAGAAGATCTGAAGATTTGGCCATGGCAAAGTGATAGGAGTTTGTTGAGTTTGCAGAATCTGCATTGATGTCGAGGATGTGGAGTTTGCTGCTGACCAATTCGACCAAGATGTGCAGACGTCTTACAGACCGAGGCATAGATAGTCTTTAACTTTACCTGGCTGAGAGTCTGACATCGCAAAAAACATGAGGCTTGCAGCAGGGAAGAATCATGATCTTGAGGCTGGGGACCTTCAGTCTGTGTCAATTCACAGTTTACGTTTGCATGATTTTCAATGCACCCCAGTGCCTTTCTCATGCCCTCCTTATCCCTTTCCAATTCCTTCCTTGCACCTTGCCTTCCTTATATCTTATGCACCTAGGAAAAGGCACCTCCCAAAGAAGTCAAGGAGGTGGGCCCCAAACTCGACAGGTGAAGACCAAATTTCAGTCTTTCAAACTCTTTGAGTAGAAGAGAGAAAGACAGTCTTTGTATGTCGATAATAGAAACACAGGGCAGCTGTGGCAAAATTTGCAAACAAGTCATCCTGGATAGGCTTTGAACAACGGTGAGACGTTGCTGACAGGAGTCTTTAACCCAACCGAAGAACAGAGCGGTTATTCAAAAGGCTCAGAATGGAGGCGCAAGCTCCCAGGTGTTCTCCACAGTGTGCCACCAAAGCCTCTCAAATTGATGTTATGCGGTGTTCAATTTGGAGAATCTTCTTTTCTTGGAGCCTGGTTTGCTATTTGGCTTTCGTGACTTTGAGATTCCAGATTTGATTGGCTGTAAGGCTCGCAAAATCTCTCGACTCTTTGTTTCTTTCTTCTTATTGCGTATCTATCAAATTCATTTTTTAAATCTATTTTTCTTACTCATAAAATTGTCATTTTTGTCTTGTTCTTTTTTCATGTTTTTCTCATGCCTCCGGGTCGCGCCTCTGGGGTGCATCCCATGGTCCCTTCGACACGGTTCCCAGAACCGGTCTCGAGCTCCTGGTTGCTAGGGAAGAAAAGAAAAAGAGAACACAAAGCAAGAGAAGATGAAGGAAATTGAAGGAAGATTAAGAAAAAGAAGAACACTAAAAAGCTGAAAGGAAAAGAAGATCAAGGAAGATAAAGAAAAGAAGAAAAAGATGTTTTCAACACGTCCTCTCATTATGTTGCTTTTGACTTGAGCCTGGACATGCCTTGACCTTTCTGTATTGGGTCTCGATCTCCCAAAAAGTTTTACCAAAATCTTCAAGAGAGCCCCTCAGAGCAATAAATCTCTTTTTTGTGAAGGGCTCTGCTTCTAAAACGATTCTGCGAAAATGCAAACAATATCTAGGTTGTGGATGATTGTGGCTCAGAGAGGCTGCAAACAAGAATGTATATACACACAGAAAGGCTTTCAGAAAAAGACAGAACATCTTGGAGCAAACATTGTGCTGCTTTTCTTGCTATCCTGGCTTATAGTCAAGTTATCTCCTCTTCTCTTTCATTTATGGGTTTGATTGGTTTGTGTGAGTTTTCTCTACTGAGTTTTCTGTTGGCAAGAAGTGAGTTGAGATGAGGATATTCTCCGGTGGAAGAGATGTCATGCAGCTCTGGCCCTGATGATTTCATGCAGGACTGTGGGATCCTCACATTGTGTATCTATCTATCTACCTATTTGTGTATCCATGTATCGATGTATCTGTTTATCTATGTATCTATGTGTCCTTATATGTAGGTAGGTATGTAGGTATGTAGGCATGTACTGGTAGGCATGTAGATATGTATGTTATGCTATTGAATGTAATGTAATATAATTTGATGCAATGTAATGTCATGTAATGCAATGTAATGTAATGTAATGTTATGTAATGTAATGTAATGTAACGTAATCTTATGTAATCTTGTGTTGTGCTATATTGTGTATTTACGGATGGATGGATGGATGGATGGATGGATGGATGGATGGATGGATGGATGGATGGATGGTTGTATGGTTGTATGGATGGTTGTATGGATGGTTGTATGGATGTATGTATGTGTGTATGTAATGTAATGTAATGTGATGTCATGTAATGTAATGCAATGCAATGCAAAGCGATGCAATGGAATGGAATGGAATGGAATGTAATGGATTGTAATGTAATGTAATGTAATGTACTGTAATGTAGCAGAATGTAATGTAATGTGATGTAATGTAATGTAACAGAATGTAACGAAATGTAATGTAATGTCATGTCATGTCATGTCATGTAATGTAATGTAATGCACGTAGGTAAGCATTCATGTCTTGATCAATGTAGGTTTGTAAATAAAGAAATGAAAGACACTGCGCTGCAATGTGCTGTGCCGTGCTATGCTGTACGTATGTATGCATGTATAGACTGACATGTTCAATGTTTGACAGTACATCCAAATTAATCTTGATTCAGCACGGTCCCAGACTACCTACCATTTGTTGATCGCAGTATGATTGGCAGATTCTTTCCTCATCAGCACTGTCATACCCAACCTCTACTACACACAGCGCAACGCTGCTGCGTCGAATGGCTTATCTTAATGACGAATTATGATTTATTAGTTATACTGTATATTGACATGCCAAAATCATTGCAAAGTCCATTGGTATCCAGAGACCTTGCTTTTTGCTGTTTGCGCAGTCATCCCTATTGCATGCCTCGTTTCTAGCATTGTAAGACCTTGCGAAAAGTTGCAGTTGATCACAGTTTGCTCGATGGAATTGAATAGAGAAGAAGCTTAGTGAAGACTGTATGTCTTTCTATGTCTGTATTGCTTCTGCTGATGTCTTTGGTCCTGTCTGGACATATGGGTCACTGTGCTGCTTTGGCCGAGTTGATACGCTTGAGGCAACTGCGTTTTTGCGGGTGCAGCGTTTGGCGCCCGACTGCTGTTGCCTGCGTAGCGCTCTCTCGCATCGCTTCTCTTTTTAGGCTGCGTCGAAAACTTGCACATACGAACGCGTATGGGTTTCTGCTTTGGTGTTTAAATTTTCATGGTAGGTGCAGCACTTGTTGCTCCCTGATGTATTTCCCTTCCACAACGTTCCGCTCCAACGCGACTCACTTAGCCTGCTCACAGCCTTTGTTTTTCTCACCCAACGGCCCTTACAAAACCTTCGTCACTGAGTTCCTTATTCATTTGACCTCTACTAGATCTCCTCACCCTCACGCAATCCCACTCTACTTTTGCACTCAGCGTTTCCAGCTTCCAGCAGCATTTCATGTCAGCACTTGACGTCGCTTGGCGTATCAACCTTTCTATAACTTCCTTATGCAACCTTTCTGTACCTGTCCTCCTTCTCTGATGCAGTGGCAGACCTCTCTCGATCCATATCAGTACTCTGACTATCGCACACAAACTTACTCACATCATTCAATCTCTAATCATTCAACTTGTCTTCGACATCCCATCTCAGCTCCCCGATTATCTTACTCGCTCCATCTCATTGTTCGAATTGTTTTGACAACCTCTCTCACTCGATCTCTTTCCCAAACTTATTTTCTGCATTCTGTTTCTCTCACAACAGACCCTCCAACTATAGATGTGGGGTCATCGGCTCATGAATTTCCACTTGGGGCAAGTGTTTGTCAATTGATAGCTCGATTTGGGCAAGGCTTGCAAATTGTTGGTACACTGAAAAGGACTTGCGTTCAGCATTCGGTATCTATTAGATTGTACCAAATTGTATCTATGACTGGCTGGCTCGCTGCCTTGCTAACTGATTGACCGACTGACCGACTGACCGACTGACCGACGGCTTGCCGCCCCATGATCCGTTGAGTGACCCTCAGCAACATTCAGCTCCAATAGCTTGGCATCTTTGGCAGAGGAGTTCGTGGCCAGAAACGTCCTCAAGAATGCCTTTGAAATGCTGCAGGACACCGAGGAAGGCGCATCTTTGGAACACGCAATGTGTCGCTTCGTCCCTTCACTGCCTGTGCTGTCGATTCGTACTTCAAACAGCCTCTGCAATCATGTACGAATCGAGTACCAGGTATTGACAATTCCTCTGACATATCGGAGTCGAGCAAGATCGAACAGGTCACCATCCTCGCGGTTTGCTTGCAGCATTCAGTATGTGTAAATATTCAGAGATGAAATAGATAAACAGATGCACAAGAAGAATAATTGAATATGTATATAATATACATTATCCATATGATTATACATAAACGTGTATGTAATGTATGTATGGAGTTCCATTTCCTGCAAACGAAGTGAGTGGCCTCTGAGTTTGGCAGGGTCAGACCTCCAAATCTCGTCACCTGGGATGAGGATGAGGATGAGGAGACTTGAGGATGTGCCTTGATGTGTCTTTGGGCCTTCTCGTGGTCATGTACCACTGGGCCAATTGACGATGGGCTATCGATTCCTCTCAGGCGCGTGTCCCAGCATCCTTTTTGTTTGCGCTGTTTCTTGGGAGGGTTCCTTGCAATAGGTCTTTCACAAGGGTCAGATAGGGTCAGCTTTATTGATGCTAGTTTTGCAGATGTTATGTTGGACAATTCTTCTAATGAACATCACTTCGAGCCATACTTCCCGCAGTCAGGATATGACAATGTAGTAGTATCGTAGTTGTCAGTCGAAAAACATGTGTCAGCAGTGGACAACTCTTCTAGTGAATATGATTTGTTATCATGGACCCCACTCCCCGCAGTCAGGATACTGATGTGCTTGAAATCGATGATGTCCACACCCCAAGGATCTTTGACACTTACACCGCCAACATCTATATATACTTGTCACAGGAACCGACACAACATATTCAAATCTGGTCATAAGAAATTAAGGAACTCTCAGGTCCCATCTCTTGGTGTCTCAGGGGAACTGCTGGGTCCCCCAGCTCTTTGTCGATCCAAGGGCATTGTTTTTGCATCGACGAGCATGGATGAAGACTGCAGATCAGGGGGAGATCCACATGGGACCTTCTGGGAATCAGCCTTTGAGGATACAAAGCGAAGGTCGCAATCCATCCCGGTCAGCGGCACCATCCGATCACCGGAGGTTTCAAGGGTCAATATCTGAAATTCACCATTGCAAGAATTTGTGGGCAATCTAAATCCACATCATCTTATATATGTTAACAGTACAAGTAGTAAGGACACAGTGCGAATGAAACTTTCATGACGTGTTTGGCAGTGATCACTTTAAGCCTCTAGTTTTGAGCAACCAAAGCAACCCCTTTCCCCTTTGTGTCATAGGAAACCAACTAGGCACCTAATAATGACCTAATAATGACCTAATTCACAACATAAGAAGTTGAATGGTTCCAGTCAATACCAGGTCCTGATGCCGCGATACCTACAGACACAGATAACAAAACAAGTTTTTCTGACCACATAGGCATCCACATAGGCATCCACATAGGCATCCACCTAGGCATACATAGATAGGCATACATAGGCTGTGTGTTTCTTTGAATGTCCCATGGTTTGTGGAAGTCCCTGGGGTTTTTAAGGATCCCAGGTTGGGCACTTGATCTGCCCCAACCCACGTCCTAGGAAGGAGAAACATGTGCAGGTCATACAGGCCATGGTATGTGGTTGCAGAGACAGAACGACGTGTCTAAATGCCCGAAATTTACACTATTTTTCTTGGCCTTCACAGCCTCTTTTGGTGCAACCATACTGACTCAGTGGGGTGCAACTGGTATCAAGAAGGTTTGGTGTCCTGTCTTAGGCACGATCTGTTTCGCAGCAACCCTTTTTCTCCAGACTGCAAGGTACTCTTTCCAACACATTTTCGATAAAACAAACAAACTACATCCATCAAGAGCATAGCGGCATACACACCTGTTTCTCCAGTTGGCTGCAATTTTCGTTGAATGATCGAAATTATGTCACTGCCACTGCCAGACTTTCAAACCGTCGAGCACACACACACACACACCTGTTCCGCTCCTTTGCCCGTGGTAGACTTCTCGTCTTTCTACTCTTGGGTGCATGAAACTTGTTGCGCCTAAGAGGCTGACTCTTACTGTTACTACAGGCATTTTCAAAGTGTGATGCCTGAATGGTTGCGCCTGGATGTGTTTGTGTTTGGGCAGGTAGGGCTGATGTGCCTAACCAGCACGACTTGCCTGTGCTCTTGATACATTGTTCTGTCAAACACCCTACCAGCACGGCCTTTCCGTAGGCACATTTAAATTTCCCTGCCTAAATGCTGTGTCCAAACCTTTGTGGATGCATCTTCAGCGCTGTCAAACCGCTGCGCTTAAACGCTATCTGCATGTTTTTTTCCTGAGGTACATTCAGACCCTCAGCGTGTGAGGTATCTTTGGCACCAAGACTGCTGTGCCTAAACCTTACTGCATCCGTGCCTGTAGATGCTTTAGGCACAAAAGATTGCGCCCACATGCTTGTACCGTCTTGTACCATCTCATACCATTTTGTACCTTGCCATTCAAACTGCTGTGCCTAAACTTTGGTACCTCTGTCTGCCTGCCCTTAGGCTCACTAAATTTGCAGTGTGTCAGCGTTGGTACCTGCATATGTTTAGAGCAGCACAGTAAAGTTACTGTCCCTGAACGATAGTGCCTGGTGCCTGCGTCGCCAGCACTTTGCCTAAAGCTTCGAAGGTGGGTGATGCTTTCAGGAACAGCAAACCAGCTTACCCAACTCACCCCGCTGTGCAAAAAAGGGTGCTGGCTTTCGTTCCACCCTCAGGTTTCTATTTTTTCTTACCATGTTCGAGAGACTTGTTTGAATCAAGTGCTCCTGTTGAATTCTGCCCTTGTGATCTGATTTTTAACAAATTCATGTGGGTGCCAGGATCGAGCAGTGGTGGCCCGGGGACTGCTGGTTCCTTAGCCTTGCGACAGAGATGAAACCTGCAAAGCTGTTCCAAAGCAGTTCCAAAGCTCTAGACTTCTGTCTGTTCTAAACTCAGTAAACTATGTAAACTGCAGAACTGGCAGGTGATGAGCTCTAGCACCTGAACTTCCGTTGTGATCAACTGAAGCTCCAAGCTATTTCGGCCCGCGCAAGCCCGGTGGTGAAACACCATCCTTTAGCCCTTTAGCACTTAGCTTTGCTTAATTTGCAAAGATAAACTGCACGGGTCCTTTCTTGAGATTGGTCAACTTGATCGACTGGGTCACGCTACGAACCAACCGCACCACATGTTTCGGTCTCCAGCGCTCCTGAAGGACCAGCAGAGGAAACCGAAGCCCTCCGTGCATCATCCGAAGCGACCTCGCAGCCACACAGTGACAGCGACAATGGAAAAACGCAGGGGGATCGGCTCGTTTGGAGTTTCAGTGGACGAAAATTCTTGCTCGATTTACAGAATTCCAAAGCTCTCTGTGCATGCACTTTGTGGCGGCTCTGAGATACACACAGCTAGTCATATATGGATATATATGGTACAAGCAATGATTCCCCAGATACCAATGTTCAATCAAGATTTGCTCTGAACCATGCATCGAAATAGAATTCATCAAATTTTCAAGATCC
This sequence comes from Symbiodinium kawagutii, assembly GCA_009767595.1. Classification (NCBI taxonomy): domain Eukaryota; class Dinophyceae; order Suessiales; family Symbiodiniaceae; genus Symbiodinium; species Symbiodinium kawagutii. Next base: position 167,019 of record VSDK01010561.1, on the reverse strand, counting down.
TTCCACTCACGTTCGGAAAGCATAGCCCTATAGCTTCACTGGACATCTGAATGGCGGCATGACCGACAAGCTCAGCAAAGGTTTGGACCCCAGACTCTCGAAGGTTTCAGGGAAGCACAGTGCCACACAGCGAGGCCACAGCGGCACCTACAAAATTCTGTTGGATTCTCATTGGACGCAGAGACAATCTCCAGGATTGTGAGTCTAAGGTTCCTGTTTGTTTGTATCTGTATGTACATTTTGTAGTGTGTGCATTTGTATGAATGTATGGAATGCAATATACATATACATATACATATACATGTACTTACGTCTTCGGGAGTAAAGACGATAAAGGGCTAACCTTTTCCTTTTCTCTTCAGCTTTTGGCTCAACTCATGAGTGGGAGGAACAGTCCTCCCGTCTGTGGGTGTGCCCTCTGCTTGGTTTTGAGGCGCCTCTTGCGCGAGTGCCACAAGTTTCCTGAGGCCAGCGAAGACTGGTCTTGGGTCTTGCGGCGCTTGCGTGAGGTGCACAGCGAGGTTTAGGATCGCCTGGAGGGAGATCCTCCTGCCCCTTCACGTGTGGCCGAAACTCCCGTGGCAGAGGGAGAAGGGCACACACCACCACCCACCTCGGTTGGAGAAAAGCCTCCTGAGAACCAACCTGAGGTGGAACTGAAAAAGGTCAAGGTCGAGGAACCGGACTTTGACCCAGGAAGCATCGAGAGCGTTCGAGAGAGTGAGCAGAGAGAGGCATCCACTCCCGAGGCTGGGGAGAAAGCTGAGGACAAGAGCAAAGAAGAGAGTGCAGGGAGAGAAGAAACTCCCGAAAAACCAGCCGTTGAGGAAAAGAGAGAAAAAGAGGAATCGAAGGAGCCAGCAGCTGAGAAGGAAAAGAAGCGAAAGGACAAGAAGGATAAAAAGCATAAGGACCGAGGTGAGAAGGAAAGCGGAAAGAAAAGAGAAAAGACTTCAAGGAGGGACACCAGTGGTCGTGAATCGTCCCCCCCAGCTTCAGCGAGTGCAAGGTCCAGCGGAAGAGAAAAGAGAAGGAGGAGAGAAAGTAGTGAGGAGGAGCCCAAGGAGAAGAGGAGTCGTCGCCAGCGAAGCCCTGAGGAAAGTGAGGAAGAAGAAGAGAGTCCGGAGCCAAGCAGCAGTGGAGTCAGGTTAGCGGAGAATCCTGACTTGCGAAAACCTCGAGAGCCAGACCATCCTCCACCAGCTCATCTTCGACGAGGAGCTGACCGAGGCGGGTATTCATCGGGGGCCTACAGCCGAGGAGGTCATCCATCCAGAGGACCACCAGGATTCTGGGGTTGGAAGTACAACGAGAGCAAAGCCAAGGGCAAGGTTCGCCGTGCCCGTTGGAGTGACATCAGGCAGTACGGCCCGAGCTCAGAGAGGAAGAAGCGTAGAGAGGAGGCGCGATGAGCCCAAAGAGGGCAATGGCAGCCATCCCCAAGGGGAAGGCAAAAGCAAAGGCAAAGGCAAGAGGAGGCAGAGTAGTTCTACATCGTCCAGCTCGAGCTCCACTGCGTCGACCGGGTGCCAGGGAGGTGGAAGAGGTCCCTCCCGAGGAAGGGAAGCCAGAAGAGAGGTTCAAACAAGGAAAGGAAGTGACCCTTTGCAATCTAGGGTTGGATGCATTCAAGATAGGCTCCCGTATCCGAATCACGGAGGGGAGTTACTTCGGGGGCCCTTGCCAGCTGGCAGGGAGGATGAGAGAGCTCACCTTCGAAGAAGGAGGTCCGCGAATGACCCTCCACCTGACTGGAACAAGCAGCGAAGAGTTACTGAGATATGGGACAGGAGTGCAGGACAAAAAAGTGACACTACATCTATGCGCTCCCGATTGCCCAGGGGAGCCTCATGCACCGGGGTTGGTGCACGCAAGAAAAGGTTGCATGATTCCGACGGATCAAGAAGCAGGCCTGGGCTGGGAGAAGAACATGGAACTCCCGGAAGTAGACGAACTCTCCCGCTTGAGGGAGATGCAGGCAGGGATGACTGGAGGGGAGTTGCAAAGAGCTCCCGAGAAAGAGGTGAAAAAAGCAAAGAAAGCGAGGTCATCGAGTTCATCGAGCAGTGGAAAGAAAAAGAAAAAGTCCAAGAAGAAGAAGAAGTCCAAGAAGAGCAAAGACCGAGAGGAAACCAAGGAAAAAGACGCTCCCGTAGAGGTGCTAGAGGGGGAGCAGAAGAAAAAGAAGAAAGGAACAGGGAGGACTTACGGAGGCCGCACAGTGGCCAAGAAGTTGCCAGAGGAAGTGTTTGGAGGCACCGGCATGGATCACCGGTCTCGCATAAGGAGGAAGGTAGCGTCCTATGCAAAAAAGAGATGTCGGAAGAGGAGAAGCACTTCAAGCAGCAGCAGCTCAAGCAGCGATGGAGAAGAATCCACGGGGACTTCCGAGGAGGGGACGGACGTGTTGCAGGACCAGGGCAAGATTCGTCGTCTCCACCGCCACGCACCAGGTCTCCTCATGTCGATGGCGATCCAGAGGATGCAGGGGACGCTGCAGGACATAGAGGGGATCTGGGGCAAAGAAGAAGGGAGTCTCAACCCGGTTTGCTTGCGCTACGTCCGCTCACAATTGGGCGGGAAGTTGACAGGAGCTGCCATGAAGGAGGCGGCAACGTTGGGATCAGCTCTCGACTTGCTGATCCAATGCCGAGTCTCCGAAGCTGGAGATTACTTGGTGCAGAGGCTAAAAAGCCTCGAGAGGATCTCACAGGGGACCTCATGGCAGATGGCCGAACGTCTGGAGCTGGCGCCAAGCATGTCGAGCAACATTGCCAGCCAAGCAGAGCTCCAGGCAGCAAAGAAAGATGCCAGGATGGACTTCGAGCAGAAGAACACTCCCGGTTGGGGAGGCAAAGGAGCTGCAGTGAAGGGAGCTGGAAAGAAAGGCAAAGGCGACGAGAAAGGCAAGGGCAAAAGGAAGGAGCCTGGACCAAAACCAGGCACTGGAAACACCTCCTGAATGAGAAGTCGTTGGGAGCTCTGGCTCCCGTTTGGGTGAACATGTCACCCGTGAAGAAGACGGTTTGGAAGAAGCCTCGAGTAAGCCGCGGTCAACACCAAGGTCCAGGAGAAGCTCAGCTGAGGACAGGAAGCACTTCAATGAGGATGCCAATTTCAGACGCGATCGATGCCAAGGAACATGTTTCACCTGCTTTTGGCAAAGCACCACATCAGGGAGCTGCCACTCCCGTGGAGGCAGACGCCGCAGATTCTTCGAGTCCCAGCGGAAAAAAGGAAGCAGTTTCGGTTTCGAGTGAACTCTCAGGGTTGTCGTTTGGATCCATTTGTAACTGGCTGGTTACCAGGTTGGGGAGTTTAGTTGAATGGCGTTGCAAGACCTTGCCCAGGGGCAGGATATTTCCACTGCCCACTTCCCAACCGTTGCTAGCTGGTGTTTTTCCAAGTGCGTCGAGTGATGAACTTGTTGTTTTGGTGTGTTTGGTGATGGGTCTTAACTCACTTAATGGTGAAGGTGTTGAAGGACCCGACAGTGTGGGACCGTTGCAAAAACAGGTCCTGGATTTTTTGTTTCCTCAGTGTCAAAGGGTTCTCCAATGGGAAGCCGCTGCCATGGATGTTTCGTGGGACGAATTTTTTCGATGTAGAGGTATTGATTATAAAGGAGAGGAGGTACAAACGGCCCAGTATGTACAGTGGGAGAATTTACTCCCGGCTTTACCCCAGGAAGTCGGAGGAGTTGAACTGGAGTCGGTAGTTGAATTCGGTTGTTTGCATTATGTAAAGAATTTCAGAGAGTACCTTGTTCCTGAAGAGGACCAAGTTTTTGTAAAACCCCCAAAGGTCATGGTCCGCGATGAGCACTGGAGTCAGGTAGCACGTGGCCTTTTGGAGAAGGGGATTTGCAGGGTCATGGCTGAGGACGATGTCCATCGGGTTCGTGGTCGCCTTTTGTTAAATGGCCTTTTTGGCGTTTCGAAGTCGGAGTTTGAGGGTGGCTTTGAAGTCAGAAGGCTTATCATGAATCTGATTCCCTTGAACAGGATTTGTCGATCGTTTGATGGTGACATCGCTACACTACCATCTTGGGCAGGAATGTCAGCTTTACAGTTACATCCTACGGAGGATTTGGTGGTTTCGTCGGAGGACGTTCGCTGCTTTTTCTATATCTTCCGTGTCCCTTTGGAATGGCACCCCTACCTGTGTTTCAACAAGGAACTTCCGCGAGAACTTTGTCCCTCTGGTACTGGGCGTTTCTACCTATGTAGTACTGTGTTACCCATGGGTTTTAAGAACTCAGTTTCCCTTGCGCAACATGTGCATCGGGTCATCGTTCGGAAGTCTTTGTCTCGCAGTTTGGGTTCGCTTGGTGGTGAAAGCGAAATACGTAAAGATCGGCACTTTCCTTCCAGTTCGGGCATGTTTCGGATTTACCTGGACAACTTCGATGAGCTGCGTAAGGTTAACCGTAGTGTTGCCGAAGCCATTGAAGGTCGTACCTCACCATTGGTATTTGGTTTACGGGAGGAGTACTTGAGCCAAGGTGTTCCGCGCCACCCCAAGAAGGCGGTGTCTCAGAGTAGACATGCTGAAGTTCAAGGTGCTGTGATCAACGGTGAGTTGGGAATCGCCAGTCCTAAGCCTGACAAAGTTTTGCGATACTGTCAACTAGCTGTCAAACTGCTGCAGTCAACTGCGTGTACACAGAAACAACTGCAGGTAGTGGCTGGGGGATTTGTGTATCTTTGCATGTTTAGACGACCACTGCTAGGAGCCCTGAACCACATTTGGCTTGCCATTAGTGCCTTTGAAGGTCAGCCGCCAGTGGTAAAGTTTACCATCCCGCACTTGGTGAAGATGGAAATCTCCAGGTTCCTTTGTTTGGTTCCCCTCGCCTTTGTCAACTTCCGCACCCCTTTGGTAGAGCAAGTGACGGCCAGTGATGCTTCTGAGTATGGAGGGGGAGTCACCTTCTCGACGTCGCTGACAGAATTTGGAGTTAGTGCTTCTCGCTGCTTGGTTCGAGGAGATGTTGTTGAACCAGCTGAAGTCCACCATGTTCTCAGTATAGGTTTGTTCGATGGCATTGCCGCCCTGCGTGTGGCAATCGACTGTCTAGACTGGGTTAGCATTGGACACATATCAGTGGAGTCAAACTCTGCTGCAGCTAGAGTAGTTGAGAGTAGGTTCCCAGCTTCCCAGCACTTCCCAGATGTCACGGCTATAGATGCTGAAGTCGTCAAAGGCTGGGCTTGCAAGTACAGCCAAGCCTCAGTTGTTTTGCTAGGGGCTGGCCCCCCGTGCCAGGGAGTTTCAGGTTTAAATTGGGATAGAAAAGGAGCACTCAAAGATGCTCGCAGTGGACTTTTTGTTCACGTGCCAAGAGTTCGCCAACTTTTAAAGCAGGCATTTCCATGGGCACGAGTGGTGTCCCTCATGGAAAGTGTGTCCTCAATGGACTCACAAGACTTGGCCGTCATGAGTGATAGCTATGGTGACCATCCATACTTGATTGACGCTTCTCACTTCTCGTTGAGTAGACGCCCGCGTTTCTACTGGGTCGATTGGGAATTGTTGCCTGAAGAAGGCGTGACTTTTACCGCCTCTCAGCAACCCGATCGCCAATTTACCACAGTAGAGTGTGAAGCTCAACTGGTTGAGGATGAGTACATCACACCAGGATGGAAGAAAGTCAGTAGCTGTAAGTTCCCGACTTTTACCACCTCCCGTCAAAGTCAAACTCCTGTGAGACGACCAGCTGGCCTGTCGAAATGTCAGCCCCATGAAATTGAAAGGTGGCGAAGTGACCTCCACCGTTTTCCGCCATATCAATACGTTGATGACAATTGTTTGAAAAACAAACATGGCGAATTCAGAGTCCCGAATGTTCCCGAACGGGAATGTATCCTTGGCTTTCCGCTGAACTATACCATGCATTGCATGGCCAAAAAACACCATGGTACTGCAGACCATGAAGCTTGTAGATACACCCTTTTGGGCAATTCTTGGAGCGTGCCTGTGATTACTTGGCTCCTAGGCCATCTTGGCACTATCCTAGGTTTCCATCCCGCAGTTACAGTGCAGGATGCAGTACAGAGATGTGCTCCCGGAGCAGGGGAGAAATTAGCCATGTTTCTTCAACGACCTCGGATGCGTTCTTCTAGCATGCATTTAAAGGCAAGTCCAATGGCTGGATTAAATCTGGTCAATAAAATTGCCCCGATGGTCAGTTTGAAAGGGGAGGATCTGCTGTTGCAAGCAGATACCGAGGATCCTGTAAAGTTTCATCGGCTGAGAGCCAGTCTCCCTTCGAGACTCTGGAAATGGTCCACAGCTGCCTCCTGGCGCTGGACCGGAAACAAAGAGCACATAAACGTGCTGGAGATGCGTGCTGCATTTTGTGCTTTACGTTGGCGATTGGAGAAACAAAGGCAGACTCAGGTCAAATTTGTACATATGGTTGATTCCCTCGTGGTGCTCCATGCACTAAGCCGAGGAAGGTCAAGTAGTAAGAAGTTGCGTCGGGTTTTATTACGGGTCAATGCTCTCATCCTTGCCACTGGTGTACAGGTTGTGTGGTCCTACGTCCACACAAGTCAGAATCCGGCCGACCGGCCAAGCCGGCGGCCGGTACGCAAAAAGTGGAAAAATGCCAAAAAGAGTTCTTGAGGCAAAAACCAAGGAAGAGCGCGTTGACACCCGTAGACGCCTAGGTAGCTTAAAAAGTTTGACCGTTCAACCTAGTACTCGACTCCGATATGACCGCGCTTTACAGCGTTTCTTTGAATTTTTGCGCAGTCAGAATTTACAACTGCCAACTTTGAAGCATAAATTGGATGGCCTGACCAGTGACTACATAGAGCACTTATGGTCAGCTGGAGAAAGCAGAGCACTGGCTGCTGATACGCTTGCAGCGCTCCAAGATGCTCAACCTCAGGTCAGGGGTTGCCTTCAAGGCACATGGCGACTTCTCCGTACCTGGAATACCACGGAAATACCCAACCGAGCCCCACCCATGCCAATGGAGGTGTTAGACTCCATGGTTGGGTATGCTCTTTTCAAAAATGAAGTTTTGTTCGCGCTTAGTTTACTGCTTGGATTTCATGGCCTGCTTAGGACTGGGGAAATCCTAGGTCTGTCCAAGCGAAATTTTTCCGTCGCCAATAATAAGACATCAGTTTTGGTTTCCTTGGGATACACAAAGGGAGGTCAAAGGCAAGGCGCTATGGAAAGCGTCAAGATTGCAAACCTCGACATCACCCGCCGTGTACAGCAATGGCTTGATAGTCCTCTTAGCTCAGCAAAGCTGACTGGGACTCCTCATCAATGGCGTAGCCTTTTTAATTCCACTTTGGCCGCTTTGTCATTTGATCAGTTACAACTCCGACCATATTCGCTTAGGCGTGGGGGAGCAACTTTTCAATTCAGACAGCATGGGTCATTAGACCGCTTGCTCTTGCACGGCCGCTGGATGGCTGCGAAGACAGCATGCCTGTACATTAATGAGGGCCTTGCTGTGCTCACTGCTTTACATGTCCCTTGGAACCAATTTTCCCGCAACCTCCGCTCCCAATACCTCCACTCAGTCTCACATCCTCTCCAAAAGCTCGAGCCCATGCGAAGCAGGGCAGGGAGCGGTGGAAGGAAGGACAAATCCAAAAGATCAACACGATCTGCGATGAAAAAGTCGCGCAAAAGGAAACAAAGATAGGTTCATGATCACCTGAGGAAGGGCCGGGTACTTGAACCATCTTTAAAGTGTCACAACCAAGTTGTCCTGTGGTCTGGCCGGGACATCCTTGGTGTGCGCTAGGGTGCGGATGCCCTCTAGGATTTGTTTCCTTCTTTCTTGTTTTTGGTAAGGGGAAAACGTTTTCACAAGAATTTCATTTAACACTTTGACCAAATTGGTCTTGCAACGCAGAAAAGAAAAGATGCCCGCTTGAGTCTTTGTACTTACGTCTTCGGGAGTAAAGACGATAAAGGGCTAACCTTTTCCTTTTCTCTTCAGCTTTTGGCTCAGCTCCCGAGCCCATCCCCCCCAGGGAAGGAAGGACAAATCCAAAAGATCAACACGATCTGCGATGAAAAAGTCGCGCAAAAGGAAACAAAGATAGGTTCATGATCACCTGAGGAAGGGCCGGGTACTTGAACCATCTTTAAAGTGTCACAACCAAGTTGTCCTGTGGTCTGGCCGGGACATCCTTGGTGTGCGCTAGGGTGCGGATGCCCTCTAGGATTTGTTTCCTTCTTTCTTGTTTTTGGTAAGGGGAAAACGTTTTCACAAGAATTTCATTTAACGCTTTGACCAAATTGGTCTTGCAACGCAGAAAAGAAAAGATGCCCGCTTGAGTCTTTATATATATATATATGTATAGGCGTACATACATGTATAGGCCTACATGTGTATATATATATATATGTATATAAAAATATATAGAGTATGAGTGTAAAATTCATAAAAGATAGGCACATATACAATTAAGATATAGCTTTGTATTCGCCTTTTTGATTTTCTTTATCTCTATATCCATCAAATAAGCGCTTCTATTTTAAAAGTGCAATATTGTTTTTTAATGTATCAATGTAAATCAGCATCTGTATATGTATATATATATATATATATAAAAATAGATAGAGATGCATATAGAAATGCGATGAACTCAATACATACAGATGTGTATGCGCATGTAAATCATCCGATTTTTGGTAGGCTTTGTGTATGCTTTCTTGAAATTATGTGCGCTTGCTTGTACATGAGCATATGACAAGTCAGGTATCATGTTGAACCATGAAGTGGCCCGCCGTTCCACACCGTTCTATGCAGTTCTGAAGGGCTGACTCTTGTGCCTGGTGTTTGCCAGGTATCTATCCCGGAGGATTATTGCGAGATGCCGAGGCAAGGAGGAGCTCCTGGATTTTTGCGCCTCATTGATCGAAGCTGGATGCTGATCTAAGCATTAATAGATAGTTGGAAAGGCCAGAGGACGGCCTTGGCGCCACTGAAGCCAGCCTGCCAAGTTGTCACCTACTTGGTCTTTGCGGCGGCAAATGTTAAGGCGGGCGGAAAACTAGATGGTCCCTGTGGTGGGCACACCGCTTCCAAGAGCTCGCCTCCAAATCCGCCTCCGGGAATTCAGGCATTGGGGGCTTGGTGCACGTGGTGTCAATCGCGGTGATAGAAAGGCCTTCGAGAAAGAGAAGGAGAGAGGACGGCCGGGATGATGATGACTCACGTGCCGAGGGGCACGCGAACTTTGTAGCGCACGCAAGGCCCCAGGCAGGGTAGACTGCTGCAGGCACGCTGCGCAAGGATCCTGCCAGGGCTGCTGCTGCGGATACCATGCTGGACGCAGTGCCGGACGCATCGAGGAGGGGCTATGCTGGCTGAGCGTGCATCACATGGTTCAATGTGAGTAGGACAGAAAAAGAAGAAGAGATCCAGCCCCACGCACAAGCTAGGGGCAGGCGTTGACAAAACCAATCAAAGGCAAGGCAGTTGTGAAGGAGGAGGTTGGCTACGATGATGCTGGGGCTTCCCGAGGAAGCGGGAAGGGCCTAGTGTGGAGGGGGATGAAGAAGATTTAGTTGCAGGCCTAGGAACCAGGCCGCTTTCAATCACCAAAGGCAATGTTGGTCTATGCTCATGATGTCGCGTGGGTCAGGTGACCGCATTGGTATCAGTGCAGTGTTCATGATGAATTCAAAGCGAAGAAGTTGACGAAAGCTTTGGGCCCAGGGATATTTTGATGACGCACGGCTGGCGCCGCTATGGAACAGTTGCTGCCAACGTTTATGCGGGCTCTGCCACCCCCCGAACTCCTGCTTGCCCAGTAGGCCTGGATAACGCCTGTGAGCTTGCCAAGGCTTGGTGGGTGGAGGATGGGCCTCCGTTTCCAAGTTTATCAACATGAGGACAACGCTTCTGGTGGCAGGGGGGCATTCGAAGGGCTGATGTGCCCGATTGTTTGCCTAGCAAATTGAGCGCGGATGTTCTGCTGCATTGTTTGGATCCGAATGTTTTTCTGCGAGATCAAAAAGGACCAGGAGCTCGCGCGCCCTGGAGACATGTGTTATTGGTGCAGTGGTGGCATGTATTTTTCTGTGATGCAGCCGTGCTTACGCAATATGAATCATAGACGGGCAAGCAGACCAGCGCCGAAAAAATGACGGTTATAAGCAGCCACCTGGCCAATCGTGGGTTGTTTGTTTCTTGTGAAGCTGCTGGCCGACTGGGGCCTTTGCTGCCAGCAGGGCCACCTGCTTTCTGCTTACTTTTCGCCAATTTGGCGTGCCGTTTCCAATTATTTGGTTTATATGTTTTGACGCGTCAGAGTATGGGCCGGCTTTGTCAAGAAGCTGTTGGGCCAGGGCTTCCACTGCGCAGCAGTAATGCATCACCAAGACACACCATTGCTACAGTTGCATCTCGCAAATTAAGTGCTGCCCCTGTGAATTTGTCGGCTTTCCGCCAAGAGCGGCAACCATTGATTGCTTTTTCTTATCGAAGCCTTGGCGGCTAAGCTGGCGCCTGCTCATGTTCATGCATAGCTCATGATTTCTTTTGCTAGGGATAGCTGGAGCAATTTTGATTGAAATGTTGGACGGGATTTTCAATGAGCCAGCGAATCGCTTGTGGCAACAGGGGCGCCGGAGACGCCATTCCTGGCGCGTTCAGAAAAAGAGGGCTTCATGAGGTTTCGCGCAACCTCATGACCAGTCACATGCCATTTCAAACCATGAGGCGGTCTGCCATTCTACGCCGTTCTCTGCAGCTCTGAAGCTCCCAGCCCACCCTGTGCAGATTGAGTTCCAGATAGGGGTTTGTAGTGCAGCCTGGGTGGCTAAGGTGTCGCCTGATCATTTTGATGAGTGATCATTCTTGCCAGACATGCTAGGGGCGGCTTTCTGTTCACAAGACGCAGGAAATTTTTAGTGAGCCAATGTGTCGCCGAAGGACATCGCAAACAGTTTCTGGCGTGTTCAGAAAGAAAGGGCTTGACAAGTCTTCGCATATATAGATCGCATGAAAAATAGAAAAAGATTATAGGCATATATTTCCACATTTGAAGAACCCATTGCTTGTGTGCATACATGCCAGGGCGCGCATGCAAACGCACCTGCACATGCGCGTACGTGCAAACACATGCGCAGGCACATGCCCAGGTCACGGACGCAGCATGGTTTCGTGATCCAGCTGGAAGACGTCGGTGAGACGTTTCAGTCGGGACCTGAGAGCTGGAAACACGCAAGCGGACGAGTTGCTCAAAACTTCGCATTGGCAAAGTCGTATGATCACGCAAAAAATGCATTTTTGAACCCCACGCGGCAGGTGAAGTTTTTGGTCTGCCTGCGTTTCTGTCTTTGTTTGCGTGCTTTGTCTCAGTCTTTGACGCGTATCTTGATTGTCTCTGTCCCTTTCTCTCTCTCTCTCTCTTTCTTGCTGGCTGGCTTGTTCATTGTTCTATTTCTCTTTGTGCCTCTTTGTTTTTTGGTCTGCATGTGTGGGAATTTGTTTACGCCCATACATAGACATACATTGTGTATATATGGCTATAAATATTTAGGTTCAGAATACATTGAAAAACACTTATATAGATATCGATTCTTCTCTCGCTTTCTTTTGCGCACTTTCTTTTGTTCACTTTCTTTATCTATATCTCCTGATGTCTTCATACCTCCAGTCTGTCCACCCCTCAATCATGCATGTGTTTGTGTGTGCACATGGATGTTGTGTGTGTGTTTGTTCGTTTGATGTTTGTTTGTCCTTTTTTTGGTTTCTGTGTTTGCGTGCAGGTGCGTTTCTGTGCATGTATTTACATAGTTGTGAATGTGATTTTGTTTTCATCTTTCCTTTTTGATGTCTGATCTGTGGCCGCGCTGTTCTGCACTGTCCGCCTGTCACGTTGCTTGCATGGGCAACAGCTGCCAGTGGTGACATGAGATTGCGCCATGGACTGTCCATGCCCTATTCCTCCAACATGGTAGTTTGCTGTATGACTGTATGTAGTTTGTTTTCACCGTCCAACTAGGGTTAAATTTACCCAAGTCCTCTGCGTTGCAGAAACTGTCCAACATGAAAGAGATGTCAGCTGAGAGCATGAAAACCGTTTACATTTTCGCATCCGAAGTCTCAAGTTCAATTGAAGATGGCACGCAGGAATTGCCAGTCACTGTGACTCGAAGCACATGATCCTGCAGGGCGATCCGTTGCATCTGTGTTTTCAGCACCTTGCAATCGTTTCTCCCACATGTAACCAGCTTCTGAGCAGTGATTTGGGCGTTGTCAGATAATGACTTTCCAGGCAGTTGTTCCTGATTGGTTCATGATCCACTGCTGAAGTTATTCCACATGTCCAACAGGCCAGTTACCACAGCGCGTTTGCCAAACAAATTCTCAGCTGGCGTGTTTCAAACGCAGACTTCGATTCTGCCTTTGCCTCATGTCCTCACATCCTTCTCAGTCCTCCCTTTCTTTCAATTTTCTTTCAGTCCTCCCTTCTCAGTGTCCTCATTTTGTCCTTTCAGTTTGCAATTCTTCTTGAAATGCGCACGGCGGCGAAAGACGAGTCGCTTGGCTCCAGCAGCTGAGCATCAACGTGTGTCAAAGGACGGAACCTCCTCGGATGGTGCTGTGGGTACCGCTCCTTTCCCAGGACTCAAAAGACATCTCTTGAGATTTCTTGGCATTTCTTGACATCTCTTGACTTCGAAAGTCCATCTCTCTGAGCTCAATGAGTTTGTCGTACCAAGATGTTGAAATGAGCATCAAGATACACAAAGTCTCCTTGCACTAAAGGATTGGTGAGTCGTACCTTGTGAGTACCCTGCTGACAGCATCTGACCGAGCTTCAGAGATTCGCCGCAGTCAGGACCTAGACTGCCAAAGCCCTCCCCCCTCCCCAAACAAACAGCACCAAACAAGTGAAGTTGCCAAGCAGAATGCCTCATGTTGCCTCTACTTATACAGTGTCATATGAATGCCTTGATCAGAACGCCAAACACATAATGCCACTGGTGCAATCCCATTAGAGATGTCAATCAATTGCACCAAAATTCTTTATTCTGATGCAATTTGTTGCTTCCCATTTTGTGCGCCCAAACATATACCAATTTTTGCCCCACACCTGGTCCATCCTGTTCCATCGTGTTCCAGACCTGTTCCATCCTGTTCAATCCTAAAGCAGTTCGATTTGAGCATTCCTTGTGGATTTGGGGCCCAAGGTTCTCAGGCGGTTCACCAAGGTTTTGGAAGTGGAACCAGTTGAACCATTTGAAGTCTTGGGAACGAAACGGAGGATGGATTTGTTATTTGAAGTCTTGGATCAACCTGCGGAGTGGAAAATCCACGTGGGTTTGCCATATTGTGCCATACTTCTACGAGTTTAATTTGGGGGATTTAGATCGCTTGTGGATCGGTTTTGCAACGCAAGGTTGGGGTTCATTTGGTCATCAGGGTGGGGAACCATGACTATTGAGTCTATTGAGGATTCAAGGTGAACGAGTGCTGCAGGTTTGAGGGAATTTTTGTTTGCACTTTGCATGGAGGGAATCTGTCTGAAATGAAATTTGGAAGAAAATTTGGAATTTGGAATAAATTGCGCGTTTCTTTGTTGACAAAGTTTTTCCCTTTGTAGTTCTTGAAAGTTGTGTCATGGCAACAGAAGCAAAAATTTGGGATCTCAGCCGCTTCGACATGTCACAGCCTGGTTCCCTCGAGGTTCCCAGAGGTTCAACTCCGAACCACTGTTCTGGGAAGGTTCAGGGAGCGAAGGCTTTGGAAACCACAGGGTTCCTGGAGTGGTTGAAAGTTCGTGGATCCAAGGTTGTATCACGACTCAAGGTGGTTCTGTGGACATTCCAGGAAGTTTCGCAGGAACCTTGTCATTGAGAGTTTCAGGGTCGGAGACGCTGCAAAGAGGGCAACGGCCAGGTCCTGTGATTTTGGAGCAATCTTGCCGTCAGAAAATTGCAAGGAAAGAAACCCATGTCGTTCAACGCACCCGCAATATGGAGCGCAAACATTCCATTGTATGGAGGATAGAGTCCAGCTGCATTACACAATTATTCAACAGCAAAATTCACCATACATTCATCGCTTCAAGCACCCCACAATTCGAAACACCCTGCAAAACCCAGGTTGTTACAATCTTGTTGTTACACATAGAGTAGCATTCAATTCAAGTCGAGGAAAGGGGCGGGAATGGCTTAGAAGATGATTTGAGTGTAAATAATATAACATATAAGATTGATATATTCAGATGTATGCAAATATATAGATATAAATGTGCAAGAGTATAGAGAAGTTTGAGGTTTCGGGATCTCATTGAATTCTGTTTGAGCTGCCCGAGCCATAAGGCTGTTGCAATTGCCTGCTGGAGGAGCTGAGGCGTGGTCATCAGCATTGGACTCTTTTCACACCTCTTCCCACATCTTCCCACATATCTCTTCTCTCTTCTCTCTTCTCTCTTCTCTCTTCTCTCTCTTCTCTTTCTCTCTCTCTTCTCTTCCTCTCTCTCTCTTCTCTCTCTTTATGTTTCTCTGAATGCAACTCTCTCAGAGGACTTTGCAACGGGGCGGTCAAAAGAGTTGCTTCGTGGAGCTGGACGAGGCAGGAATGGATCGGACGGATCAAATAAGATATCTCGATCTATACACATATATACTATTATATTTTATATACTATATTATTTAATTATTTACTATATTTTTTTATTTTATTGAGTTTGTGATGTTCATGTATTTTCTTTCTTTGGAAAGAGCGTTGCTGGGAGGCACCTCAAAGACGATCCCATCCTGGGTGCGCCATGTGACAAGTCGTGACTAAGTCGTGGAATCAAACGGCTGTGAATGGAGCAGCCCCAATGGAGCCCCAAAGGAGCCCCGAGTGCGAGGTACACAACGAGGTGCCATCGTTGGAGGTCAAGAAGGTGCAACTGCACAGCATGTCTGGAACACAAAGCGGTGCAAAGATGTGCGTTTAGGACTGGGAAGAGTACGTGGATCCCAATACAGGCGGGGTTGTGGCAGCCACGTGTTCGATACTATGTACAATGAATAGACAGCTAAGAAATATGTTCAGTCAGCATGTTTAGATGGTTCTGGATACTCTCCATTTGTTCAACAGGAAGTACAGAACAAGAATCGATGCTCACTTGGACCACTTTGAGTGGCTGAATCTTGTTAGCCTCAAGACATCTCAAGACTGAGAAGCGGCTAGGTAAGAAGTGGTGGTGGAGCCCTTCAACGCAAGAAGCTCGCTGGGACTCTCCTTTTGATTGAACAAAATCAACGCGCATTGGAGGTGAGGTTCACACAATTGCTTTGCCTTTTATGAAGCATTTCACGACAACCTGCTTTTGGTGGTGGGGTTCACCCAGATTTGCGCTCTCTTTAGATGCGCGGTTGTCTTTATTGCCTGCTGCGAGTTTGGGCTCTAGGTATTGCAACTTGTCATTTGAAGCAACGTCAACATGTACTTGCACTGTCGCTAACTGTAGCATCTCATGGCTTCGTATTGGAATTCTTGTCAGGTCTGAACCACGTCATATCGGACTATTTATTCAGTGTATCAAAGATCCCTTCCAACCATGTGTCAAAAGGAACAATGCACAAATCGTAATGTTATCATGTGCTGTCCTTATGTTATGCTTAGTGTCATGTAGTGCCCTCTTCAGTGGTTTGGATGTTGAAGCTTCCCATGACTTCAACAATGCTTCGGTGTTGCTTCCAGGCCGACAGTGGCAGTGTGTGGTTTCTGCTGAGACGTTTGTATCACAAAGGAACCCAAACCGACGAATCACTTCCTTTGGTGAACCATCCATGGCTTTCAAAGTTAAGAGCTCGCATAGTGATTTTGGAATGACTTTCATATTGCCACATTCGTGACCAGCTACTGTACTTCTGAATGTCAAAGAGTGAATCCTTTCTTGTTCGCAGCATGACAGGGCGTGAGATGAAGAAGGGGTGACCCGAATCAACGCCTGCCAGCAAAGCTTTCCTTTGCGCCTTTCGAAATGTGTCGAATTGGGAAGTGCTTTGGAACAGGTACGGGAAAGATGATGCACAGGAGATTTGGATAGATTTGGCAGATGTATATAGTGACGCGCAAGGCAGTGCAAGGTGATTTGAATTCAAAGGCTTTTCAGTTTTTCGGTAGCTGCAAATTGCAGGATGCCAGCGGAGCCAAATCTGTTCCCATCTCCCAATTGAAGGACTGGATCATACGAATCCAACAGGAATACATTCAATGCATTTCAATGCCTAGGCTTCCTGTAGGAATCATATTTCGCGAAATGGCATTTCCATGGGACCGAAGGCTATGGCTGGGAAAACGTGGACTTTCAGTGATTTCGAGCTCTACGACACAGCAAGTTCCACAGCCACAGCAAGACAGAGAAATTTAGTTCCCTTGGGCATCTCAATCTCAGAACAGATTGAATACATTTGAATACGCTTGAATTTTGAAAGAATCTTAGGTAGGAAAAGGCACGTTCAGTCGCGTGCGAGTCGTCAAGATCAAAGGGAGCATCGACAGGCCTGGAAACAAAACGAAACAAACGCGTTGACGAATCCATGACTCGTACTGCATTATTTTCAGTACATGCAGTTTTTGATGTCATGTGATTTCCACCGCCAAAATCGCTCTGTTTTTCTCGCAAACTATCGCTAGTGGAGGCGGTTTTGAATGGAACTGAAGAGCACAGTCGGAACATACCCACAAAGATGTTAGAGGTACAGGGGTCCCTGGTGGTGAATGAAAGAATTGAACATGGAATGAAGGACAATGAAGGATGAAACAAGAGTCTGAAGGATTGCCGAGCTCACACATAGCTAGACCCGTGTATCTGGGTTCATGTGTGGGACTCCGAAATTTGGATTGCTTGCTCCGTGCCTTGACAAAGCTTCCAGGTCGCCAATGGCCCTGAAGATCCTTCGCAAAGGGGATGTGATTCGACTGAAGCAGGCGATGCAAATCGCCGCTGTGCGCTGTTGTGTCGATGCCAATTTGTTTCGATTTGGTAGGCTGAACATCTTCAATCTCTTCGGACTTCGATGAAGTTGTAGGATGTCATTTAGATGAAAGTTCTGTCGTCGTTTGTTGTCTCAGATGTCCCTGCTTTCGAATCTGTGGCACAGGTGGAACATGTGAAAGCAGAAAAGCAGATCATGTCGATGATTGAACATCCCTTTATCGTGAATCTGCTCGGTGCATTTCAGGCATGGCATTGACGACACCTCAGGTTGTGTGTACTCTGTATCAGATCATTTGCTATTTGCGGCTGTGGCATTTACCATCCATTCCATAGCCATAGTTCTGTTCCTTTTTTTCTTGGTAGGATGAAAAGCGGCTCTTCATGCTCCTTGAATACATAAACGGAGGAGAGTTATTCTCGTGACCCTGGTTCCATCCTCTTCACTGCTTTAATTCTGTTGAGATTGACATTCCTGAAGTCTAGACCGTCCATATAGTGTATTTTCACTTTGTTTTGTTTTGACAAAAGTTGAAACTATGAACCAGGTACTTGAGAAGAGAGGGTCGCCTTCCCAATGAGCATGTTCGCTTTTACACCTCGGAAGCCTGGCGGTCAAGATGATTTTTTAAAGTTTCTGCGATTTCTGTCCAGTCAAAGGTGCTTTTGACCAGTGGACATCCGGTGACAGTTCAAAATGCAGAGAACACAATGAGATAGAAACACAATCTCCTTTATTCACAGTGAATCGGAGTATAATTAGGACCCATGGTTTTGTTTGATGCAATAGTATGCAATGTATGCAATAGTCATGTTCAACTCATTAGGATACACCGTAGGTGTCAACGACGAGGGCATGCAAAACTTTCCCAAAACCATCGCATGGGAGACCCAGGTATCGAACACCTATCTTTTGCAGCCCCCCAAAAAGTTACATAAGATATGTATCCTATATACACGTGTATATAAATATGTATATATATGTGAGAAAAATACACATATGTCTACTCATGCTTTCATACATAGATATATAGAGACCTTATAAAGATCCAAAAGGCATGGAAATACATTTCTCTATGGCCTCCACGGTATCTCGGAAGACTATACACACGTACTCACGGCATGACATTATGCATACATACGGACAGATGTCCACACGAATGTACCTACATACATTGCAGATACACAGAAGCACTCAAGGACACATACATCAACGCACACCCCCGCGGGTTCTTCGAGCCACCGTGTAGGCCTTTGCATCTTGATTCTTTCGTCAAAGGCGACCATTTTTTCCGCCAAAACAGAATAATTTTGTTTTTTGGTTGGGTTGTTCCTGTAGCAGCTACAAGGCAAAGTCATTGGAACCAAGCAACAGTTCAGCACTTTTTAAGTGACGGCAAGGTAAAAATACCGACAGGGGCAGGCACAAAAAAGGTCAGTTATGCTCATTGGAGAGGCAAGCGGTCTTTTGTATTATCCATGGACATCCATGCATCACATGGCTCAGAAAAAAGACTGATGGCTGGGGATCAGTGATTGGTGTGTCTTCACTTGGAGCAGGCTACAGCTTTCAACAGAAGTTTCCAGCGAGCATTTTGAATTTGCATGAATTTGCAGCATTGGATTGGGGCCTGTGCAAGGGAGTTTCTCATGAGGGGAAGGGGGGGTGGAAGGTGGAAGGGAGGTGAGGGAGTAATATTTTTTCCTCACTTTCCGATTGTTTTCACCGGCACGGATCTAGTCGCTGCTTGAAAGCTTACAGCAATAAATCATTTTATTGTATCATTTGAAATTTGCATAACTTTTCTCCTATGCACAAGAGTCGTTTCTCATGCTTTCCCCTTACTGCAATAGCCCATGCGTGAATTTGTTTTGCAACAATTACAACGTTCAAATACCGCAGACCAGCGTCACCTCCTTCGATACCACCTGCAGGGAAATGGAACATATGTGTTCTTTTGGGTTTCTTGACAGTCTGTTGTATGTATCCATGAGGAATCAAGAATAGAACGCGGAATATGCGACATATATCTGAATCTTGGGAAGTAGCTCATGGCTGAGACAATTCGCGCTATGGTTTCCTTCAGTGGACAGCCGCTGCCCAGGAGATTGTACTGGTATTTGGGTGCGCTGCTCATTGTTTTCAGCCGAAAATCAAGTCAGTCCAAAGTTGACCTGTTTGAATTGCAACTTTGTTGTGCTCGTTTCAACTGCGTTTCTGGACAAAAAGCAGTAGGTCTTCAGTTCAGTTGTTGGCTGAATGGGCTAAGGTACTTGCATAGCCTGCATGTCGTGTATCGTGACCTGAAGCCTGAGAAGTCTGGATGCAACCCAAGGGCCATGAGACAAGTGTTGGAGTGAGGACACTGTGCCAATTTGTCACAACTCACTGACTTTTCAAACATCTTACGCAGACCAGCAAACGTGTGTTTTCGATAGGAAATGGAACAGAAACCGTAGCAAAACGACTCAAAGTCAGCAGCAAACTGACAAAGAACATTACTGTAGGTATATCAACGTTCTATAGAACGTATATTCCAAATCGCACGTTTTGTTCGAACAGAGTCAAAACTATGTCCTTGACAGTTGGGTATATTGGTAGAGGGGCGAAGCCGTTGCATGGTTCTGGGTGACAAGGTTCAAAGAAGGGCTAAATGGCACGGTTGCAAAGTTCCAGAGATCTAGCGCTTTGGGGTTGCAAGATTCCAGGGTAAATTTGGCTCCAACGTTCAAGTGTTTCGACGGGTTGCGAGGTTGCAAGACTCCAGGGTTCAAGCGTAGGGATTCCACGGTTACGAGGTTTCACTGGTCCTGTGGACATGGTAGGACTACCAGGTTCGGTCCCAGACAGGAACCTGAAAGGTTAAGGGCTGGGAGGTTCAATTAATTGCATTGGTTGCTAAAAGGGAAAGTTCTACTGATTCCTCAACGGGTTCCAGGAACGTTTCCGGTGTGCTTTGCGGCAAGGTTCCAAGCTTCCAAGAGAGGGTTGCATGGCATTGTATGGTTGCATTGTTGCAGCACAATGGATACCTTTGCTTATTACGTGACCATTGAAGGCGATATCCTATTAGCTTGTTGGAGGCACCGATGTGTTTTTTAAGGGTCATTGCAGTGTCATTTCTGAGTTCTACCGGAGTCTTCTGACTTCAACTTCTTGGATACCATCCTTTTTCTTTCAACCATCCTTTCCGGAAAAAATATCATTCTGTGACCCCCCTCTGCACATCTCCTCGCTCTTCCCCCAGCCATAGCCTTCGTGTGGTGCCCGCCTTTCTGTCAGCACCGTTCCCTGAGTTCCTAAGGAATGTGCTTTTGGATTGCGAAGGACATGTGAAGCTGACTGACTTTGGCTTCGCAAAGGTGCGGACGGTTTTCCCAAAGGTATTTCTTCGAGTGACCAGTACAGCACATGCGTTTGAAGGCTCTTTCGCATACAAAATGTTTTTGCACATACTGTAAATTTATATATGCACATACTGTAAATGAATGTGCAAATGAATGAATGAATGAATGAATGAATGAATGAATGAATGAATGAATGAATGAATGAATGAATATATAGATAACAAATAGATAATGAATGAATACAGTAGATAAATGCATAACCGCAATTTTGTAAGTCCAACATCTGAATTATTGTCCTGCAGCCGGGTGCCTCAATAGGAAGAGTGCGCGCTTTGGGGCCCACCTGGTGCCACGGCAGCTGCCAACCAGAGTTTGTGTGAAGCGGTGCCGGTGCTGTTTGATGCCCCTGTCGCGCTGGTGCTGTGCTGCATCTGTACCACTTTGGAGTGCCGGTTGTGCGGGAGCTGTCCGCAGATGGCTCAGGCTGTGCTCTTGAGCTCGGGTACAGATTGGCGCCGCGGGGTGTGGCCACATTGCTAAAGCGCGCTTCGGAGCTCAAGCGGTGAAGGAAATGACAAGTGCGACAGATTGCACTTTGGTGCTGCTGCCATGCTCGTCCAACCTTCGTTGGCAGGTGGAGCCCGGATGCTGGTGCCAGCTGGCGTCGTTTGATTTTTTGGAAGGTCAAATGGTTGAAGAATTCGCTTTTGAGAAGCTATTTCCCAGACAGGAATGAAATTTGTTTCCGAGCTTTCAGTGTTTCATTAATGCTTTGGGGTTGCTTTGAGATTGCTGTATTAGCTTCGCTATGGCTACCACTTTCAGCAGAACAGAAACCTCGCTACAAAATGCAAGTTCGTTTGAAGCAAGGACTCCGTGTGAATGACTATCATGCGAAAAGCTGTCTAGATTTAGCAGAATCCTGCAGCCCGTAAAACCCTGCAACCTGCAAACACATACGTCAGACAGAGGGGCCTAAGAGGGAACTTGTACGGATAGCGGGATACATGCTCGTGCCAAGATGTATCGATAGATCAACCGGAAACTAGACAGAAAGCCATAGATGGATATACCGGCGGATAGACTGACAGATTGAATATGACCGGAATAGCTAGATGATTAGCTAGATAAACACGAACGACATATAGATAGATGGATGGATGGATGGATGGATGGATGAATGGATGGATGGATGGGTGGGTGGATGGATGGATGGATGGATAGATAGATCTTACGGATACGGGTATAGAATGGTATAGATAGGCTGATAGCTAGATAGACAGATAAATAGACGGACAGCCAGGTGAACAGAGCTTTGACAGGCAGAGGCACAGAGGCACAGACACACAGACAGGCAGATGGACGCATAGACAGATTGGAGATATAGATTACATAGAACATTACATGTTTGGACTCAGAG
This sequence comes from Symbiodinium kawagutii, assembly GCA_009767595.1. NCBI lineage: Eukaryota > Dinophyceae > Suessiales > Symbiodiniaceae > Symbiodinium > Symbiodinium kawagutii. Next base: position 145,317 of record VSDK01010561.1, on the reverse strand, counting down.
ACGTATACAGACAGATGGGAACATAGTTTGAACCGACAGATCGGCAAGTTTCGATGCATTAGATATATCAGATGGATTTGATAGGCTCGAAAGATGCAATGAAGCAAATATAGATTGCTCCATCGACAAATAGATGGATCGATGGACGGGCACAAAATAAACAGCGAGGTATCGATCGTTTGAAACGTGCATGGATACTTCCAAACACATGCAATTTGAAAACAGTTTTGCATCACATTGATAGAAGTTTTGCGTGCGCGGCATGCCCCCTGCCAATGAGGAAGAACCACAACAATCTCCTACACTGCAGGCTAATACTTTTTTGCCGAAACTTCGGCTTGTCTCCTGCATGTGCAGAGGGTGCAGTTTGTACATGTTTGAGTATATATATATATATGTATATATGTATTTAAATAATATATACACACATGTGTCTATGCTGCGCACGCAGTTTCAAGAATGGGTACGTTTGAATTTTGCAAGCTTGGCATTGTCATGATGACAAGGTGGTGGAAGAGAGGACTTGGACACTTTGCGGGACACCCGAGTGCTCTGCTTGTGAGCATACTGCTTTTTGAGTTGCACCAAAATAGGACCAATTTCAAGTTCAAACCATCAAAAACGTTCCTCAAAACAAATGTTGCCAGGCTTCCACACTGTGTTTTTTGGAAGATTCAGATCACATTTAGTGGTGATGTGATGACTTTGGGTCCCAGGTTTGAAACATCTCAATTATTTTGATTCTTTTGTCCGAAGATGGTTTTGCCTTTTGGGCCACGCCATGCGCGCAGGAGATTGTTCGATACATATCACTAGTATAGGTTGCAGATGCATGCAGTGGAGTTTGGTTTCAATGTTCAGTTTTGCGCTTCAAACAATGCGAATTTAACGTTGAAACCATGGTCATTGCTCTTGCCAAGAATAGATCACTTTGTACAGTTGTCAGCTGTCCTGAGTCCCACGGTGTTTCTAGGCACTGTGGTCAATTCCGAAGGAAAAAACCTGATGGTTCGTAGAGGTTCTGGGATTTCTTGCTAATGGTCTTGGTCCACTGAGCTGTTTTCAAGCTCAGGGTGCTAGCACTGTTCAGGTGTTGGACAGGTGAGAGAACAGAAATACTTAGTAAAAGATGTAAATATGACATGTGTATACATATATATACACACATATAATATATATATATATATCTCTAAGGCTTCCAGTGAACAAGTTGACAAGATTTGACAAAGCAAGTCCATGCCGGCACTCATAACCCCAACAGTATCTCAGGTACTTGGCGCCAGAGATCATTCAGTCAAAAGGGCATGGAAAGGCAGCTCTGGCACTGTACAAGTTGAACGACCTCGAACGTATTCGATCTGCTCTCTGTTTTTCTAAGCTGAGCTTGCGCTCGTCCAGGGGGTCGACTGGTGGGCTCTGGGCATCCTGCTCTTTGAAATGATGGCAGGACTGTATACAGCATCTGAAAGCTGTTTAACACCGGTGCACACACTGATCAAATAGAAGCACTCGACATTTGAGGTTTGCAAAGAGGGAACATTTTTGCTATTGCTTGGAGCTTGCGTAGAGCAAGCAATGTGTTGCAAAATCATATGGCCAAAATGGTTCACCATTTTGGCTCAAGTTTGGTTGGGTGCCCACTTTGGTTGAGAAAAAGCTTTAGGCTAGACCGCACCCTTCAAACTATCGCAATGGCGACATCTTCGACTCCTGAGATGCCCGAAGCGGCAGCGGAGTTGCCCACCGATATGGAGATGGTGGATTTTCCGGAGGTGGAGACCGTCGCCTCCTACGAGATGCTCGAAATTCCGGAGGAGGACATGCAGGCAGCACAGGACCTTGCTGCACAGCAGACCAAGGATGATGAAGTTGCCAGCCTGACCTTGGCGGGCAGAGACCCTGCTGAGTTCGAACTGTGCGAACCTGTCTCCAGGGAGGCATTGGACGGACAGTTGGCCTCCCTCACTGAGCTCATGGCCCAGTTGCAGACCAAGGATGATAAGGCGTGCCAGACTCCACGGAGCACGGAGGATGTCCCTATGGAAGCTGTTGGTGGCACGGTTCTGGGAGTGGTTCCTACCTCACTGTCGGCGTCTTTGCGGGCGGATGGTGTGCTTGCGGGCTCTGCCCCTCCTCTGTCTGCCTCTGGCGGCGAGGGGGGGGCACCCCCTGACTGCATCGTTTGGATCTTCAAGGACGATCTCTTTTTCATGGAGGTCGTGGAACAGGCTCTCCCCGGGATCGGGGCCAAGAAACAGAAGCTCTGTAGAGCTCTGAAGCTGGAGGAGGTGGTCCAGCTCTTCTTGGACTTCGAGA
>VSDK01010561.1:111674-125397 GCA_009767595.1 Symbiodinium kawagutii | reverse complement strand
GCTCCACCGCCAGCCATGTTGATTCCTGCCCATTCTGTAGCAGCTACTGTGGTGGACAGTGTGGCTCGAGCACGGGTTTTGTTAAGTTGTCGCATTTTAGAAGCTATGCTGAGCCTGCCTCCTGATGTGGGCGATGACTTTGATGAGAGCCTGCCACAGGTTGTGGAAGAGGATGTGTATTGGGACATGGATGCCAAAGGTGAGCTTGAGAATCTGATTTTGCCTGAGGAGGTGATCCTGCCAGATGAGCTGGGCATGGAAGAGCCTAGTGACTCTGAAGAGCGGGTTCGCACTTTGGCGCAGGGCGCTACATCCCAGACTTTCCAAGCCTTCAAAATACCTGTGCATTTGCAGGGGCGTGATGCTGTCATGGAAGTGTTCTCCCCGCCACGTTTGGTTCCTGTGGCAAATAGCTTGGGTTTGGAAGCCTCTGTGTCATTGGACGCAACCCATGGCTGGGATGCCAACAAGCCAGAAGATCGACAGCAAGCATTTCTCATTTTGAAGAAGAAGCGGCCATGGCTTTTGGTGATCTGCCCTGAGTGCACCATGTTTTCGATTTTGCAGCGCAACTGCAACATTGCCAAGATGGACGCGCAAGTCGTCAAACAAAGGATGATCGTGGCTGTGGACCATGTGGACTTTTCCATGGACATGTGCCAAGAACAGTCGCGGCTTGGAGGTAAGTTCATTTTTGAACACCCAGCAGGTGCAAGTTCCTGGGCTCTGAAGTCTGTGCGGGATGTCATTCAAACCGTTCCACAATGTGACGTGGCAAGCTTCCCACAGTGTGCCTATGGCCTTTGCAACCCAGAAACCGGAGAGCCTTGGCGAAAAAACACCAAGTTTTTAACAAATTCCAGGGCAGTGATGGCTGAGTTTGGCAAAGCCAAATGTCGATGCGACGTTCCACATGACACAATTCAGGGGAATGTCAATGGGCAAAAAAAGTCCCGCCTGGCGCAAGTCTACCCGCCAGAGCTTGTGCGTGCCATGGTGCAGTGCTGCATGGCAGGAACATGAAAGTTCCTTGGCAGCCTGACTTCCAAGTTTTGTGAAAACCATGTGGGCTTGTGACCCACCAGCCACTGGCTATAGAGCTCCATGTTTAATCAGCCGATCAAGTCATATGAGCTGAAAAAATCGTCAGATCCAATCATATGCAAAAAATCGTCAGATCCAGTCATATGAAAAAATCGTCGGATCCAGTCATATGAAAATATCGTCGCATCAGCTCAAATGCAAAAAGCGCCAGATGCTGAAGATGTCAGGAAGAAAAAATGCTGGATAATGCATGCTATACAAAAGCAAACCACCAGATCCTCACTGCACGATTTCATGCTCCCATGATCCTGTGGAAAAAATTTTTTCCACAGGATCTGACCCATGTAGGCAAGGAACCACAGGATCGTGAGGTCATGAAATTGCAAGGGTGAGATCCTGTGGATTGGGGGTTGTAGTGGCCTGATCCTATGGAAAAAATTTTTTCCACAGGATCTCACCGACAAGAAATCTTGCGCCAGAGATCTGATGGAATTGAGGTGCGGGTTTGATTTTGGAGCAGGCACGGGCCGTGAGGTTGATCTGACGATTTTTCAGTGCTTCCACTCATCCGACGATTTTTCTGTACATCCACATCCGACGATTTTTCAGTGCTTCCAACATCCGACGATTTTGCATTACTTCTAAGATCTGATGATTTTGATTCCTGGTTGAATAAGACATTGACTGACCAACTTTGCGTTTCATTGTGCATCTTTGGAACGAATGATGTCTTGGCTTAGTGCTGTGACAGCATGGTCCCGGTGTGGTTGTCATCTTGTGAACAAATTTGCAAAGGGTTGCGACGCATGGTTTTCAGTGAACAAAGGATCAGCTGTCGTCGTGTCTGCTTTTGGCTCAACTAGCTCGAGCTTTTTTTGCAACAAGAGGTTCTAGGAATACCATCTTAGCAGCTTGTCTATGCCAGAAAGATCAGCTGCGATGATCTCCGACTCAGCTTCAGTTGCTAGCGCAGACACCTTTGACAATACTTTCCTTCAGGCCATCTGTCCTCCAAACATCGCACAGCAACTTCACAACAAGGTCTTCGCCTTGCTGGACGAAGTCTTTGACAAGTATGGCAACATCACAAGCTACTTGGAAGAGACCATTGGCGCCGATGATGCCAAGGCTACCCAATTCATCTTGTTCCTGGATGAATTGTGCTCTGAGGGCGCAGCGTACTATAACGCATCCAAGGTGTTGCCGGCGCAGAATCTTCGGTCAGATGAAGTCATCACAGATGACTTGCCGCGGGTGAAGTTGCATGCGGCATGTTTGGGCTTCAGCGTGAAAAGCTCTATCAAGGGTGCTCCAAACAACGTGAAGGTCAAGGAGATGATTTCCTTTTATCTCCTCGATGGTTTTGTCACATCTCTGGAGCCTTTGGTGGTGACACAGCCAGCTGATTTGTTGGTTCAGGCTGGGCTGCGCAAACTTCCAACGCCGTGGAAGGGGATGGATGCATTCAGCGTTGGCTACAGCAAAGGATACAGTAGGGCCGTTTCCTTGCTTGGGCTCTTGTTGATCTGTTTTGAAGGTCAGATCGACATTGCTGAGGTGGGGCTGGTTGAAAAATGAAACTTGATTATTGAAAAAATCCAGGGAATGAGTGGAAATTGTGAAACAAGGGATGCGATGTTTGATGAACAGTGCCGCCAGCCAGGAGTTGCCAGCGCTGCGCAAGACCTTGCCTCACATCCACTGCATAGTCTCCAAGTTCTCGAGCAAAACAGAGGAATGTCTGTTTAATTTTAAGGTCCAAACAAGAGGAATGGTTCGAAAGCTACCGAACGTCATGGAATGGATCATCGTGCTGCAGCACTTGAAAGATCAAGGAGCGAATACCCAAGAGGTGATCCGCAGATATAATTGCGGAGTCCCGAGACATGCTCAGGTGACAGGAGCCAAGGCCAAAACGGTCAAAAATCTCATGGACAGCTTCCCGCCCAAGTGCCTGGCTCTCATTCTGCAGCATTGCCAAACCCATAGCTGGGAACGCAGCGCATTTAGCGACGATTGTTTAGCGAGCAAAAAAATTGCTGCAGGATATTCGCACCGAAACCCTGGACTAGGAGACAGCTGGCGGGCCAGAGGAAAGGTGACTGAGCAATCCCTGGAGCTGATGGTCCGTCATGTGATCACTGTCTTTGAGACAGCAGCCCCGGACGTCAGAAAGAAGGTTTCCCAGCAAGAAATCGATGTCAAGTCAGAGGAGGCAGCTTTCGTTTACAATATGGCTTTGGAGGCGAAAAAAGAATGCCCGATTGAGGACAAGTTGCTTGAAGAGAAATGGTTCGAACCATGGGTTGCTGGCGAGTTTGGTTGCACTACGGAAGTGACTTCTCAACTTCAGCACAAGGATGCGGAGCTGATGCCACGAGGTGTCAAGCAGCTGGCTGAAGTGAAACTTGGCTGCGCACAGAGATGCTGTTATTCTTTGACACATGGATGATAGTCTGTATGGCAGTTTGTAATATAGTCTGACGACTGTAGACAATCATGATCGCTGTAGCTATTTCAATGTCATGTGTCCAGATCGCTGTAAGGATGAACATCCATGGCAGCTCCATGCCAGTGAGGGGAGGCCCAGCTGCCAAACCATTAGACGGAGAGTCCTTGGAAGAAGATGCGTGGAATTTGTTGAAGCAGCGTATCCAATACGACCTGCAATGTTTCCGGATTACCTCAACACGCATGGCTTCCTGGGAGTCCACCAAGTACCATGAAGAGCTTATGCAGCGAAGACAGCGATGGGAAGTCTCCCATACTGCGGCGAAGAATTTTCTTGCCTGCCACGTCGACATTGTGCTGGCTGACAAGGTTGCAGCTCCTGTGCTGCGGAGCATCGCTGACTTCACGGACCGTGCGATGCAACGCTTTGGTCTCAACAAGGCATCTATGGTCCTTTGGTAACATCTTAGGTCTCATGTTTTCTGTTGTTTGTGAAGTTCTAAAGAAAAATCTGCTGGTGCTGTGATGGTGCCAGGGTTAACCAAACAGGTCGGTGCTGTGAAGGTGCCAGGGTTAACCAAACAGGTCGGTGCTGTGATGGTGCCAACCTGAAAACATGAGTGCTGGCGCTGCGATGGTGCCAGTAGCCCATGGGTGCTGTGAAGGTGCCCTGGGCCAGATGCTGAGATGGTGTCTGCTTGTTAGTGCTGCGAAGGCGCTGTCCCTTTCAGCTCTTCATGTTCAACTGTTTTTTCAATGTTACATTGGAACTATGCATGGGTGCAGCTAAGGTGACCATCTACGTGCTGAACTGGTCATCTGTGTCCCGTGTCAAAGATGGTCTCCAGAATGTCCAGTCGCAGTCGATGGGAGTGCTTTTGAATGGATCAGACAATGCTATTGGATTGGCATTGATGCCTGTCTTCGGATACCTCAAAGGCCAGACGTATCTGGCTGAGCACAGCTGTTTGAAAAAATTGCACAGTGCAGGTCTGAACGTGGACAAGACTATGTGCCTCAACTTTGAGGAACGAGTTGATGCCCGTGACCAGAGACCACTGGTCTATTCAGGTCGCGTGGCTATTGGAGCCAGTGTGAATGAGCAAAAATTTGCTTTCAAGGCTTCCAGCATCGTGACGCATGGGAGAACTGCCAACGCCCAGCAGCTTGCTGCTTCCCAAATGGAAACGGTGGAAGACATTGACCCAGAGTCTTTGCCAGCAACAACATCAGATGATCACTTGTCAGGAGCTCGAAAATTTGAGCAGATCGGTTCAGATGCGTGGTGCAAGCTCTTGGACGCAGCTCTTGATGGAGTGGAAGTGGGGCCGAACAGTTCCATCCTGCTGATTGATGCGAATTTGACGGTGGGAGATAGCTTTGCAGCTTTCCTTGAAAAGAGGAAGGAGTTCAATTGTCCTCTTTTCTATGTTGGCATCACTGACGATGAGGTCACCAAGGAATGGTTCTTGAAGACAAAAATTGACAAGCTTACCCTGGACCATTCAGAAGGGAAAGTGGAATTCCCTGGTGTTGCTCGTGTCACTGCCGATGCTGCGCCGACATCAATTCCAGAGAAGCCTACCCTTCCGAAACTCAATGTGCTGCTGCCAGCTGGGCCATCAGGCCTGTCGCCATGCATTCCCACCAAGGTTTTGGAGGACAGAGCGTGTGACAAATTTGTACCGAATTTCATTCGGCATGTCGCATGAATTTTTTTCAATGAGTCATTCAAGTGGAGCCGATTGTTTGGATACACTTGCATGTTCACATAGCTATGATTCATACATGGTCTTATGCATGTTGATGGGGTCGCTTGTGGCCAGGAATGGAATGCCCACGCTCGCTACGGCGGTGAGTTTCAGGATCTTGTGGAGAAAATCATTGAGGAGTTTGGGACTTTGATTCCGGAGAAAGACCGCAGCAAAGGCAAAGACAAAGACGGCAAAGAGAAAGGAAACACTGATGAGAAGGAGAAGGACAAGGGCAAGTGCAACAAGCGTGCTGGATGCACCATTGAGCTCCTGAATCCAGTGATCAAGAAAGTCAAGGTGGCAGACGCGTTCATGAAGACCATTGAGGCTGTGGGTGAGAACAACAAGTTGATGGAGTTTGACTTGTGCAACAAGGGTGGAGGTATCAGTGTGCATGTCAAGTTCCAGAACAAGGTCTTCTTTTTCAACCGGTCCCAGACAACGGGCACACTACAGCCAGGTCACGTCATTGCTGGATTCGGTGGAGGCAAATACAAACAACTGAAGCAAGGCGAAGAGGCCAATGCTGAGAAGGAGGTCCTGTTTGAGGTCAAACCTTCAACGATGGTCCTGAATGGAACCCAGTTGACTACTGTGGAGCAGATGGTGAAGCAAAAGCGTTGCGAAGATCCAGAGGCCAAAGTGGCCTATCATGAAATCAAAGAAGATCCATCTCCTGAGGACGCATCAAAGTTCACATTGACTTTGGTCAGCAAGGTGGCTTTCATCCCGAATGCAGCGCAAGGTGCGCCCAGTGAAGGCGAGGATGGCAAGCCGAAGAGCCTGCAAGCTCGCGCAGCATCCTTGTTGCCAGCTTCGTCATGGGAGTCTCATTGCACATCAGTGCTTTGGACAGTGCGTTGGTCAGCCATTGGCTTGACCCCTGTGAAGCCCCAAGTTGTCCTTACAAAGGAGCTTGCGTTGGAGCCTGCTTATTCTTGTGAGTTGTAGGACAAGATGGATCTGAAATGATCTGACGTGAGTTTGTCTAAGATGTCTCAGTAAAGATGATCTTTATATTTTTAAATCTTTGCCAACATGAAAGCCATCGTGCCAGTTGTTCAACAGTGTCAGATCCAGCAGAGTACAAGTGCATGTGCCAACCATCGTGCGCTAAATCTTTTGTGGGTTTGGGCCAGAAACCTGGACAGCTGTGGCCCTGCACCCTTGCGTACAGTTTAGAACCCGAAGCTGGCCAACGCTCTGCTTAGACACCTGACAACCTATTCTCTGCTTATGTTGGGGATTGTTCACATGAATATTTTACACACGTGAATGATTCAATGTCAGGGTGGTCAAAGCGTACGTTGAAACCGAATTATGTCCAGCATGTGACAAGGTTCAAAAATGGCTTCAGTGCTGTTTTCTCATGCTCCACCAGGGTAAGTGGAAAGATAACGCAAACATGTGGCTAGGCCAGTCCCAGTTTTGCGTTGGCGTGGTGCTGTGAAGGTGCCTCTGATTCAAGCTGGGTGCTGTGAAGGTGCCCCCATGTTACAGCTTGCAATCGTTGGAGGTGCTGTGAAGGTGCCTCTGATTCAAGCAGGGTGCTGTGAAGGTGCCCCATGTTACAGCTTGCAATCGTTGGAGGTGCTGTGAAGGTGCCTCTGATTCAAGCATGGTGCTGTGAAGGTGCCCCATGTTACAAGAAATAGCTTGCTGTTAACCATTTTTTTCAATTCAACCTTTTCATGAGCGCTGCCCACTCCTTGCCCACAGCCTTGTCCACAGGCTGGTGAGATTGAGCGAGTGACCTCAGTTTCCAAGTGCGCTCATGTGGGCGCAAGCAATTTTCTCATGGTTGTGGCAGCGCTAATATGTTAGAGTAGTGCAGCATGCGCAGTACACATTCACTGAATTGTTTACAACGTGAAAAATACATTCGAATTTTTTATTGCAACGCAATGCATGAGTAGTCTTTTTGTTGCGTTTTCGCCATTCAAGCTGGAACCGCGTCAAGTGAGATCTGCATTTGGTGAAACATTGCATGAATTCATTCCCTGCTGGCCCCACAGTTTGTGCAGAATTTGTGATGGGCCACTCTAGCTAGACCGCAAGAGCCGCAGAATTTATTTTTTTCTGGGTGGTGATCTGGGTTTGGATTGAGTACAGCTGTCAACCCACTGTAAGCTGCTTGCAGCGCGTGGCTTTGCCGAGAAGGAGTAGCCATGTCGTAGCACCTTTGTAGCATCTGCACACTGGTTCCAGTTATAGATGCAATGATGGACCAGCTAGTTTTTCTTTCTGATAAAATGCTGACGCTTGTCTTCTTCCAACTGTGTGTCCCTAGCTTGTCTAGAGGGAAGCCGAAAAAGGGATGACTTTCTTTAGCGGACTTCCTTTGCAGCTCAATCACATCAGCTGCTTTCCGTAAATTTGCCAAGTAGGCTCGTTCAGAAACAGGTTTCTCCCATTGACGGTCCCTTCCATTTGCAGCAAACCCAGGGAAGAGTGGCAAGTCTGATTTGAGATCAATCGGCTGCCCCTCAGCAGGCCATTGGCTGCCGCTCGGGGATGTCAGAGGATCCCCTTGACATTTGGCCCACATGAACTGAGCAAATGGTTTGAACAGTGGGATTTCACGAGCTGTTGTTTTGCCATTTACTTGAGGGATGTTGACAGAAGGGTGGTTTCCATTGCCATCGAGTGATCGAAGCCAACTCCACCTGCACTGTCGAGCACAGTCCGCACGGTCCCCAAGGAATAGCTGAAGCAGCGATAGCACAGCTGACCAAGGACAGAGAGAACACTGTACATTGAATAGGTGTATGCACTGAGCTTCGCTCAAGGCTTCACGTCCTCCACGGGGGTGCAACGGCTTGATTTTCTTGATGCACTTGAGCTTGTGTTCTTCTGAACAGAATTTGAAGATGCTGCTGTGTGCGCGCATTTTCCTGCAGTGTGCCTCATCTGCCTTTGCTCTATGGAGCTGCCGGGACTTTCCCACATTCTTGACGTCTATCTTCCTGCGACATGCTTTGTAAGCGCAATGGGCTTTGATGCAACTTCCAGGGGCTCTTTTCGGCCCCCTTTGCCCTTTCACTTTGCCCATGTCTGGTCTTAAGCCGAACTCTATAGGTGAATATAACAAGACCAAGTGCAAGCTGTGGGCATGATTTCACTAAAGATTTCAATCGTTCTTTTCCTGGAAGACCGAAAACAAGACATCCACAAGTTTTTCCTAGAAAGTCTTGTTTTCCCCCTGTTTTTCTCTGCGTTTCCCCGCTTCTGTTTTGGCTTCCGTGAACCCGCTGGAAACAGAACCAGGGGCCCTGAAACCGCCACCCGCTGAGGCTCCAAGCCCAAGATGTTGGTCGCATTCCAGCGAGGACGGTGCGGAGCCGGTCACCGTGTTGCATGTGTGTGTGTCTATGTTACATGTATTTATGTATATGTATGTATGTATGTATGTATGTATGTATGTATGTATGTATGTATGTATGTATGTATGTATGTATGTATGTATGTATGTATGGATCGATGTATGTATGTATGTATGTATGTATGTATGTATGTATGTATGTATGTATGTATGTATGTATGTATGTATGGATGGATCCATGTATGTATGTATGTATGTATGTATGTATGTATGTATGTATGTATGTATGTATGTATGTATGGATCTATGGATGGATGGCTGGGTGGGTGGGTGGGTTGGATTGATGTATGTTTGGATTGGTGCACACGCATGTCATCATGAAGGCAAAGGTGCTATGCTGGGGGCCAATTTGCATTTTCAATAGAGCAGGGCGCCACCACAGCGCCCATGGATGCATGTAGTTCATGTTCCTGTCAAATACAGAGGCGCCTTCTCAGCACCTCAATCAAATAGGGGCACCATCGCAGCACCCAATGAACACTGAAGCACCTTCTCATGCACCAATATGTCCAATTAACATGGAGGCGCCTTCTCAGCACCTCAATCAAATAGGGGCACCATCGCAGCACCCAATGAACACTGAAGCACCTTCTCATGCACCAATATGTCCAATTAACATGGAGGCGCCTTCTCAGCACCTCAATCAAATAGGGGCACCATCGCAGCACCCCTGCCAGGAATCATTCCAGCGCCTCATCTTTCAGCGCTAGAGCCTCAGTTGCCGGCAGCATTTGCTTTCGAACTTTCTGTTGGTCCAATACATGTGTTCCAGTTTGATGGAATTCTTGAAGTGCTTGTGAGTTCGGAATGAGATGATAAAGAGGACACAGAATGAATAATGGTGTTGTAGGACAACTTCTTCGAAGGACGAAACAAGAATTCACTCTCTGGCTGTTTTTGTTTGGATGGCACCGCTTCCTTCCTGCTTTTTCTTTTTTCGCAACTCGCTGCCATGTGACAGTCAACTTTTTGCTTCGCTTGCGGCCAAGCGGACCCTTAACACAAAAACATGCACCAAAATGAATTGTCATCATCATCATCATCACCAGCACTGCTACCACCACCAGCAGCATCATCATCATCATCATCACCACCACCAGCAGCATCATCATCATCACCATCATCAGAATCATCATCATCAGAATCATCATCATCATCATCATCATCATCATCATCATCATCATTGTCATCGTCATCATCATCATCATCATCATCATCATCATCATCATCGTCATCATCATTGTCATCGTCATCATCATCATCATCATCATCATCATCATCATCATCATCCTTGGTTGATGCTGAGCATCACTTAAGCACAGAAAGCAAGCTGTAACTTTGATGCAGTTTACAACCTTGGGTAGCCACGTGTGACAACAACGAAGTTGCCCAAGAAGAACAAATCCTTGTAAATTACCAACCATCTTGAAAAAAAGTAAATCGTATCAAATTACTTTTTTTTCAAGATGCCCCATAATGTGCATGGTTTTCTCATTCAGTCTGCCTGAGAATCCAGCATTTGAAACAGAACCAGGGGCCCTGAAACGTCACAACCATCAACATCACGGGGACGCGCGCGCACTGTGCCATGGACAAAGAGGGGGAGAAGAAGAAGCCGCCTTTGCCGAAGCCAGTGGAGCATAAAAAGATGCCAGTAAATCCAAAACAGCAACCAGCCCTCCGAGCCCAGACTGCAAAAGCAACTGCAGTACCAGCAAATCCAGCGAAGGCGGCAGCAAGTCCTGCAAAAGCACCAGGCCCAGCAGCAAAGCCAGAAGCAAGCCCGGCAACAAAGGATCCCAGCAAGGCTCCAGCAGTAGCAAAGCCAGAAGCAAGCCCAGCAGCAAAGAATCCCACCAAGGCTCCACCAGTGGCAAAGCCAGAAGCAGAACCGCCAACAAGGGTGCCAGGAACACCAAAAAGCCTCGATGAGATAAAGGGGCCAGCACCACCAGCAGCGCCACCAAGGGCGTCGACAGCACCACCAGCAACACCAGCAGCGCCACGAACAGCTGGACGAGGAGCACCAACAGCACAAGATGCGCCGCAAAGGAGCGGAGCAGCACCAGCAGAGCCACGAGGAGTTCCACGAGGACAAGATGCGCAAAGGGTGCCGCGGACGCCAGCAGCACCAGCAGCGCCACCAAGGGCGCCAGCAGCACCAGCAGCGCCACGAGGAGCGCCACAAGCACCAGCGATGCCAGCGATGCCACCGATGATGCCACCGATGATGCACTTCCAGCAGGAAGCAGATGAAGCGCTTCGTCGTCAGCGACAAATCACACAGCAGCTGCAGCAGCAACTGAACCATATGCCGATGCCACCGCCATGGGCGCCACACTTTCCCCCACCGGCGCCACAACAGGCGCCGCAACAAGCGCCACAACAGGCGCCGCAACAGGCGCCGCAACAAGCGCCGCAACAGGCGCCAGCAAAAAAATCTACAAGCAGCCGTGGCCAGAAGCCAAGCAGGATGGCGTACAAAGCAAGAAGGGAAGAAGAACGTACCAGTTATCTACGAAAAGAGATCCAGGACCCTGGGGACTGTGCAGAACATTTGATCACAATGTAAAACAGCTGGTCGATTCAAGAATGACGCAACCCTAAGACTAGCGGCTTCCTGATTCCTTTATTAAGATCGTTACAAATGTCGAAGCATGGTGTTTCACTTTGTCAAGACCACTGTTCGCTTTGGGTGCTTCTTGAAAGTAATTCCAAATGGAATTGTCTTTGGCCTCGTGGCAGGAATTGAAAGATTCGAAGAAGGCTAGCGAGAAGGCATGGGGTGAGAAAAGCCATAGGGGGCGTTGCGTTAAACTAGGGTGCTGTGAAGGTGCCCCATTGCAATGGTTGGAGGTGCTGTGAAGGTGCCTATGGTTAAAATAGGGTGCTGTGAAGGTGCCCCATTGCAATGGTTGGATGCTGTGAAGGTGCCTCTGATTAAAGTAGGGTGCTGTGAAGGCGCCCCATTGCAATGGTTGGAGGTGCTGTGAATGCGCCTCTGATTAAAGTAGGGTGCTGCGAAGGTGCCCTCGTGGAGTTCAACCACAATTTGTTACCAACTCTTAAGGAAATTTTACCGATATTTATATCTATATATAGCATTTATTTTTGACATATGGCGTATCATGTCTAGCATTTGAAGCTGACACACTGATCTTCAACATGTATCCAGGCATCCGTACGGTGTGTTCGCAAGGGTTTGCAATGTGGCAGGAAGCGATGACGGCGCAAGAAAAGCTAGAGGAAGGGCTGAAGATGGAGCACAAGAAGAAAGAGCAAGCGCTGATGCTGGAGCACCAGCAGAAAATGGAGGCGGGGTCTTTTTGAAATCATCATGGGGTGAAAGCAAAACAAGAATTTGACCACGTAAAGAAATGTTGGCGTGACTATATACACAGATAAATATATAATGACACACTTGCAAATTCACATACATATGTGCATTCAACTACTTAAGAAAGTACATCTGGATCAAGTTACATTTGAGAAGCTGGCGGACTTGAAATAGGCGATGCAAAAGCGCTTCAAAGCTCTGGAAGAAAGAAAAGACAAGGAGAAGGAGGCGCTCATCAAACACACACTGGGTGCTGTGAAGGTGCCCGTTGTTTCAAGAATAATTTGCAATCGTTGGAGGTGCTGTGAAGGTGCCTCTGACTAGTGTTGGGTGCTGTTAAACAGGTTGGAATCATTGGAGGTGCTGTGAAGGTGCCTCTGATTCAAGCAGGGTGCTGTGAAGGTGCCCCATGTTACAAAACATAGATCGCAATCTTGGGAGGTGCTGTGAAGGTGCCTCTAATTAAAGTAGGGTGCTGCGAAGGTGCCCCACGTTACACGAAATAGTTTGCAATCTTCGAAGGTGCTGTGAAGGCGCCTCTAATTAAAGTAGGGTGCTGTGAAGGCGCCCCTTGGGACTGCTGAATATATTCTGGGGAAGCGCCCCATCTTACAATGATATTTTTGAGTCGCTATAGGCATCAGCCTGCGTCTGCTGTGAGGAAGCCCTGTGGTACAAGGATCAGAAGATCGCCGAGCTCACAACAAAACTGGAGGCATCACTTTTTCGCAAAGATACTGCGCGTGGTGTGTGTGCATGTCACCTTTGCTGCATACATCTGAGCTATAAACAAATAAATAAATTAGTATTTTTATGTGTATGTACACATGTATATATTTACATATACATGAAGTAATTACAAAATGCTTTTTAGACTTGAGCTGCAGGATGAGTCAGAGCGCCTTCGCAAGAAGTACGAGCTCGCAATGCAGGAACCACCCTGAATTTCAACCGCATGTCAATTGCTTTAGACAAGGCAGTAGCTGGTTTCTGTCTTGCACTTCGGGCCAGGACCAAAGAAACCAATTCTCATGTGAACTCATCACTAGAACAGAGGACAGCCAGTGAAGCTTCATGCTTGTGGATACTTGGTAGTGCGCAGATCATTGTCTCTTACTTGCTCCTCCTCTAACATGGGGCACGAAGGAGCTCGAGAAGTCTTTGCGGAAGACTTTCAACGCAGAGAAGGAGGCTGGGCGAGACTAAAAATTTTACCTAATAAGTATTTTAATGCTTTGCGTGAGTCGAATCCATTGTAGTTTCTAATAATTTCCTTACCTTGTTGTGTTTTTATCAGCATCGCAGAATTACCCTCGCCACCCCAGGAGCTCAAAAAAGAGATCCGAAAGCTGCGTTCGAAGGAGGATGAGGCCGGTTCAATCTTGAGTTGCGCACTCATGACTACACGTGCACAGAACCATGTGAGAAGGATGTGTTTTTACACTGAGTAGTTCTGTTCATCGTGAATAAACATTTGCCATTGCTTGCGCTCCTGCTAAGCTACCTTGACGCTTTGAATTCTGAATCTGTGCAATGGAACAGCAGGACGACAAAGAGACGAAAGAAGCGGCCAAAGAGACGAAAGAAGAGGCCAAGAAAAAGAAAGAAGACAAAGAAAAGGAAAAAGAAAAAAAGGAAGACAAGCAAAAGGAAGCCACAAAAGAGAAGAAAAAGGAGAAGAAAAGGAAAGACGAGCAAGAGGAGCCCCAGGATAAGAAGAAGCAGCGCCGATGAACTGATAAGCTGAGATCGGAA
>VSDK01010561.1:51678-101593 GCA_009767595.1 Symbiodinium kawagutii | reverse complement strand
GCGGTCTTTTGCCCCCCCCTGGGTGCGTCTGCCTCTGTCGGCGAGCCTGGGGGTTGGCAGTCTACTTGCGGAAAGGGCGCCAAGGCTGCCTGACATCCTTCGGTTTGGGTGATGTGGGTCTGCCGCTGGCGGCGAGGGGGTTGGTCTGGACTGTCACCACCATCACTTTTGGGTGGACTCAAGGTCCACAAACTTTTCGTTCAGAAGATCTGACTTGAGGGTCAGACAGAACCAAGACAGAACCAAGCAGCAGCCACATTGGCACCTCTCTCAGCTCAGACAAAAGGAGGTGCTCGCTGTTGCTCTGCTTGCTGTTAACCCTTAACCCTTAACTTCCGTAGGAACCTTTTCTATTGATTTGGGAACACTATTCGATATCATTTGAGTGGTAAAACTCTTTGGGAGGAAATGTTATCATCAGAGAGAAAGAACTCAGTCCTGGCAGCAAACAGCAACGCTGTGGCCCTCTAAATCTAAATCAATTCCTGTTAAGGTCAGAAAGCAGACCATTCCCCACTGTTTCTTTTGAAAGATGCAAAGAACTATTCTCAGCATCTTTTCTCGATACTAAGTGTCTTTGTCACAGATATGACTGGATTTAGAATCCGTGGTTTTGTACCCTCCAGGGAGCAAGGCGGTTTTCCAAAGGCGTTGTGCATGATAACTTTCACTGAGCTATTTGGCAATCACACTCCGCAAGAGCTTCACATATGATCGAGGTGAATCGAGCATACCGTTGCCAGGTTCTCCATCATAATCCTGGTAGCCCGAGCAACACGATTTTGAATGATTTTGATATTTTTCCCCTGCCGAGCTATTGAATTGGCGAGAGGATACCCGCCTTTCTACGAAGAGAACCCGTTTGGTATCTATCAGAAGGCGCCGAGAAATCATGAAAAAGGGGAGGGATGGATGACAGGTCATGCCTGGAGTGAGTGCAGAGTGCAGATGCAAGTTTTGGCCTTATGAGCTGTCGCACCTGTCGCATTCCTTTGCAGTTCTGTTGTCATTTCAGAAGCCCTTCCTCCAGACCTCCATGTACAAAATTGGTTGCAACCATAGCTGCCCGAGATCATTCAGTGTCGGTGCCGTTTTGCAACATTACCACGTTATCCAGGTTATCTTTATGACACTGCATAAGTAGTATAGTTATATATATATAGTTTCTTTGGAACATATTAGACTGGGACAAGGCGACCCAGGTCAAAAACTTCAAGCTACATGTTTGTTGAAGTCTTCTATTGGTATCCGCTCGCAAGATGTTCGACCTTCATGAACTTACAAAGAAAAGCATTCAACGGACTCACGGACGAAGACAAAAATCAGATTGCGCACGTGCCGCCCAGTGGGCCTGGAGGACCTGGAGCATTTTGGTGACAGGAAGTTGTTGAGAAGAACAGGAACTTGAAAACTTCATTTCTGAATCCGAAAGAAATTTCGGTGAAAAAAATGGAAAGAAAGAGCACTTTCATCTGCAATTTCCGCGAAGAAAGAGCTCTGCATGAGATCCAGAAGGAGATCCTTGGGCCAGCCATAGAAGCGGGATCCCGTGGCAGGAGCTCGTAGATCTCATCCCGCTGCCTCGAAGAGATTCATGTAGAGAGGACTTGCGCCTCGTAGAGGACTTGCTGCCTTCAAAACCTTTAGAAGGACTGGCGAGAGCCGTTGGATTCATGGATGGAGCTACGACAGATCCCTGAAAACATCAGTGGAAGAGCTTTGTTTAGGTGCCCGTCCATGAAGATCTTTGCAACCGTTGTTCTCAGGAGACTCGTATTAAATAGATCTTTAGACAAGAAGTTCGCATTAAATCCTTTGAGAGTTGCGCAAATTGCTTTAGGAAGAGCATTCTTAGGAAGAAAGCAATTCTTAGGAGATGGAAAGAATTACATGCCAAGGGCGGCCATGTTGTGAGGGCAGCACCAAAACCACGGCATGATAGACCCAAAACAAAAACCCGTGTCACAACCAAAGCCGGCGTCAGTGCTGAAATCAACTTATAGTAACTTAGAGCTTCACTTCCTCGGCTGCAACAAAAAGGTCTTGACAAATTCATTGAGCACAGCTAGGACCAAAGATAGGACATGCAAGCGAAAAGAACGCACAACCCAAGCGATCGCAACAGGCAAAGCCAGCCGAAGGCTCGACATCAAAACATAGACCGGGGGCATCCCAGCCACCGGCAAAGCAAAAGAAACATTGCGAGATTACCAGCCCAGCACAACAGGCCTGGCTTTGTGATTTGGGCGGGGCTTAGCGAGTGCCAAAGCCGGGTTGGCAGATATTTGTGAAGGACTTGTCATGTGTGGCTTTGCCTGTCCGCAGGGTTTTCATGTTCTGTTAATGACATCATTTTTGTCATTTTCAAAATCCTGCCATTTGTCATTTGTAATTTCGTTGTCATTTATCATTTTCTTGTCTTATTTGGATTGTAGGAAATGCTTTTCATGGCGGTAATCTTCGCAACCAGAAAACCAAAGACAATTGTCAAACTATTTGAACACATATTTCCGTTGGTCCAGTTTTGATTTAAGGTGCCACCCAGACAACAGTAACAACCAAGCTGTTTTTGCAGAATGTAAAGAGAAACAAAACCAATGAGAAGCACAAACAAAACCTGTCAAAAATCCATACTTCATTTCGGTGCGTGGTTTTGGCGCCGACCAGAGAAGGGTTGGTGTACGATATCAGATACGTTGAATGAAAAACGCAAATGGGAACAACAAAACACAAGGAAACATGGAGGAGACATACATATATACATATATACATATATACATATATATATATATCATTTTATAGGATATTCTATTAAATCATATTATATCATATTATATTATATTATATTATGTTGTATTCTATTGAATTGTATTATATTATATTATATTATGTTATATTCTATTGAATTATATTATATTATATCATATCATATTATATCATATTATATCATATTATATATATATATATATACATATGCAAATATGAAAATAACTTCTGCAAAATGCGGACATTTGTTCTGTGCGAATGTTTATATTTTCGAACAGAAATGCAAACATCATCAAACATCGTTGAAATGGAGGGGTTCTATGTATCACACTTAAGCGCGTTGTATTTTGGTTATAAACCTATATGAATAAGAATATGTGTTTTTATGTGTATGTTGCCTTTAAATTGCCTTCGCAGGTGCTGCAAGGCCGTTTGGACTTCCCGCGTCACTTCGATGTGAAGGCTAAGGCTTGTAGCGATGCGTTCGATTCTGCAATTGTCACTGTCACACATTTCTCGCATCAGCATGCAGTCAATTGTCTCGAGTTCATGTCATAGTGCATACCAGCACACACACACACACACACACACACACACACACACACACACACACACACACACACACACACACACACACACACACACACACACACACACACACACACACACACACACACACACACACACACACACACACACACACACACACACACCATGTTTGTCTTTAGTACCGTTGCGGTTGCTGCAGCTTTTTGGGTGATTGTTTCTATTTTGGGGGGTGCCAGGATCTTGTACGAAGACTGCTTGTTAACGATCGAACCAAACGGTTTGGATGCCTCAAGTTGAAACCTCAGCTCGACATTCTCTCTATGTGGGTGAAGTCGCGAGCAAACAAAAATCAAAGTGAGGACAGTGTTTCAATATGTTGCAATGTGCAAGTTGGAGCATATTGGAGTATCATTTGTGAATTGTTGCTCCTTTACAGCGTACACTCTGCTCTACTAGTTCGGACTCAGCTGTTCATGTGCTTTCTTGGCCACGGAATTGGGTGCCACGCTAGCTTTGACATGCGACAAGCTTTTGCGGGAGTTCCGTGAGTTTTCTGCGCTTGTTCCAGAAAGTTTCTGTGAGGAGTCCATAGCTCTCTTCTTAGTTCCAGAATTTTGTTGGGAGGCTGCCACGAGCTTTTTGTGTCGGTCCCAGGAAGGTTCTTTTGGGGTTCCATGAATTTTCTGTGATTGCGCTGATGGCGCCTTTTTCCTTTGGTTGCCATGCATGATTTCATGTGGGTTCCAGTATGTTTGTGGGCCCATGAGTTTAGTTTGTTTACTCCAGAGAGTTTGTAGAATGTCCGCGTATCCGTGGTCCAGAAGTTTTCTGTAGAAGTAGAAGTTGAATTGCCGGTTTTTGGGCTCCGGGAACTTTCTGGCATATTTCCATGAACTGATTGGACATGGTTTAGTTCGGCATCTATTTGATCAAATAGGTATCACTTCTTTTGCTTTATTTCACTTGATATCGTTTCTTAGTGCTTTTTTTAAGTAACAAAAACACATACAAGAAGCTCACAGCCTGAAATGATGTGATATAAAGTTGCTATTTGCAGTAGACTAGATTGTTTGTAACCAACTGAGGGGATATTATTTCATCAGTTTATGTAGTTGTGTGTTTTGTTTGGATGTATTGTATTGTATTTTTCATGTTTTTGTTTTCCCCTGCATAGTGTTTCCAATCAATTACATCGGTTTTCGTGTCCGTTGGCATGTTCTTTGTCTTTGCTTGCTGGTGTTGGATTTCAGTTTTTGAAGTTCCTTGGATGAATTGTACGTGCGATAGACATCGATAAGCGATAGACCTATCTAAGTTCATCCAAGTGTCATACCCTGGCAAAAAGCGGACAGCCTTCGTATGTTCTTCCGGATGCTTTATGGTCAGTGGTGCTGGATGGTGCGGGCTTTCCTTTCATGTTGCAATTCGATGTGATTGGGCTGCGCAACTGCAGGGCTGGTGTTGAAGACATCAAAAGGCACAAGTGGTACAAGGCGGCCCTGGGGAACATATGCCGCAGTTTCGCGATTTGAACATGGTGAAACAATGTGAAAGATGCTCGCGGTGACAGGGCACGGACTGGGAGATGTTGCTAGCCAGACGAGCTGAAAACTTAGATTTTGGCATTCCAGTACTCGTACCATTGAATCGCGATGGTCTCATGTTTCCCCTTTGAGGTTTCTCCACCCTTCAAACCTCCTGTGCAAAGTGCAGACGATACATCGATGTTTGAGAGGTTGGCATTTTGCATCAGATTGGGCTTGATCTCACATTGTTCTTTTACACTACATTTGATGTTCTTCTTTAGCCTCGGATGCTTCAATTATCTTCAACTTGTAGGTATCCAGAGAGCACTGAAGCCTCTGCACCATCAATCTCTTCAAAGGAGACACACTTACGGCAGCTCAGCATAGATGATGCAAGAATTCAGCAGTCCCGTAGTGACTACCATAGTAAGGAGGAAGAACATGTATGTGTTGCTTGTGAGGAGCAAGAAAGCTTTCAAGAATTTGACTCTCTGCTTGCCTGAGAGACAACTGTACAGCCAGCAAATTGGGAATTGGGAAAAAGTAGACTTTTATACATAGAAGTAAACAGTTTAGATAGACTGTTTACATAAACAGCTACAAAGTCGTAGAGTTCAGAAATGCGATTTGGCTGATTCGGCTCCCAAAGGGATCGATCGTCAATGCTACCGTGCACAGACCATGTGGATTCGTAGATTGGTGCATCGACAAGCAGAGATGGACGCTTTGTGAAAAAGTGAACTTTCGTACAGAAACGCAGATACATGACGTGCACAGATCTGCTGTCCCGCTCAATTCACATTTTTTTATCGCACGTGGTCATCAAATCTATTGTATTTCTATTTTTTAAATTGATGTATCTGGAAGACAGGCAAGATTGGCAAACTATGGGTGCTTATATTTTTTTCTCAAAAGTGTTTCATGAAGTCTATGGAACAAACACTACCCAACCCGAAAACAATGCCCAAACAGAACCCGCGATGGTCACTGGAAGAAGCCATCATTCTGTTCTGCAGTGTAAGAATGATCATTTTGTACCAGCATACTTTTTGGATTCCTTTGGTGATTATCCTGAGAATCATCTTGCTCTGAATTCTTTCAGAGTCTTTCCATTTTCTTACTCTTTGGTCTCTTGGCGACAAGGGTGAGCATGCTTCAGGCATTCTAGTAGCATTTGTAGATTCCTGTAGTGCAGCTCAGACACGGCAGCGTTGGTAATTCCTAGAAAAAGTCTGGGGAAACCGATACCAAAAACAGAAGCACTCCAAACATTCCTAGATGAAAACTAGATATCCCTAGCCTCTAAAGCTGAAAACTGCACTTCTCAGGACGCATTCCCCATCGCTTGTTTATTCCAATCTTGTTCGTTTAAGAAGCAATCCACGTTGCGGGTCCTATTCATTTTGCCAGCTCATTTATTGTTCCTATAACATGTCAAACATATACAGAAACTATGCATTGTATTGCACGATTCGAAGTAATTTGTTGGGGGTTCGGTAGGTACTTGAAGAGCAATCCACAAGAGATGAACATGATGAACCATATGAGCAACCACTTTCATTTGTGCAATTCATTCCAAGTAAGGGTCTTGCGCTATTTTTTCTTCGCATCAAGGTGAACGAGATGGGTCCGTCCATCCGAACGAGATCTGTTTGATGTATAATTTGATGTCAATCACTTGTCAATTTGATGTATAATTGAACGAGATGCCCAAAAATGACGTTGTCCAGTCTTAAGTGTTTTAAAACTGGAGAAGGCCAGGTCCGCCCCTTCAAACTACCGCGAAGGGATTTTGTACGAATAAAGTAGCCGCTCATATGTTGCAAAATGATGATGGATGGACAACATACGACAACAAAGTCACAGATGTAAAGAATACATTCGTAACCTTGTGGATGATTGCGGCAACGACGAGCAGGAGGAGGAGGAGGAGGATGAGGACAAGAGCGGCAATGACGGCGACGACAGCGACGACGGCGACGACTTCAACATGGGCGAGGGTTGAGGGCGAGGGCAAGGGCGAGGGCGAGGAGGATTACCAAGATGACAGCGTCATGGACAACGTTGAGTACGGACGACGATGACATTTCTGAAGAGGACTGGAAGGCAGTACAACGGGACGAGGATGCAACAGCACGATGTGACGAACACGCGATGGTGACCTACGAGGTGACGAAAACAAGAAATTTCATGTAATTCGCTGTTGCTATCCCAGCCGTAACATTACAGAGAGCTGAATAGCTTTCGGATGCCTTCAGATTATGCTCTAGTCAAAGGAATATTGCAGTAGAACAGAAACTTCCGTGTTACGTACCTTTCAAACACGAATCAAAAGATGTCAAAAAGAGCTGACATTGAGAAGAAATGTCAGAACAAATGTATACA
Organism: Symbiodinium kawagutii; assembly: GCA_009767595.1. NCBI lineage: Eukaryota > Dinophyceae > Suessiales > Symbiodiniaceae > Symbiodinium > Symbiodinium kawagutii. The sequence goes on along the minus strand of VSDK01010561.1, from coordinate 94,367 downwards.
AATGTCAGAAGGGAGTTGCCATTGAGAAGAGATGTCAACAGAGAGCTGACGCTGAGCAAAGATGTCAATACAGTAGAGTATTGATCCTGGGAAGAGATGCCATGAGACAGGTGATACATGGTGATACTGAGCAAAGGAAGAGAGAGAGAGACACCATGGTACTGTGTATGAAAGACATCTTTGTACAGCAATTTCTTTTGTAAACTTCACGCGTTGCAGTGTTGTGCCGGTTGCTTTCGCTCCACGTCCACGCGAAACCCATGGCTGAAATGCTGGGCTCAACACCTGCGCAGTCCAAAGGATGTTTCAATGACAGTAGCGAGAGAGACAAGAGATCCCAACATGTTAGGTCCTCCTTGAAACTGGCAATGTGAACACAACAATTCGCAACCCTAGCAGAAGACATGCAATCTGACGATATCTGACGGCAGTGTATCAGTGTATAGCGCTTGTGGGCAGTGCAGAAGGCGTGTTCATGGTGCCAGCTTCTCAGCGTCTTCGAAGCTTGAGACATAGATTATGTCAGATCTGACGTAAATATGATATTAAAATATATTAGATATATGATATATTTGTGACATGTGTATATTTGTGTAAATTCGGGTTAGATAAAGTTAGATATTTGTGTGTTGCAAGGATGGGAATTGGTGTGCCTAGTGCCTCTCCTACAGGCCCCAGAGAAGACTTGCACGACAATCAAAGTCATTGACAGTCGAACAGTGCTGACAGCAACGCTGACAGCAACGCTGACAGCAACGCTGACAGCAACGCTTAAGACTTGCACTTCTCATTGCACTTCTCCCTGTTTGACAGGCAACGCTTCTAAAAAGGACAAGTCCAGCGCTCACACTGCCATATCATGTCATATCAATATGCAATGATATGCAATGATATGCAACGTGCTGAGTGCAAGGTGGTTCTGATGTCGCCTCCTTTGAGGTCGCGACGCAAGAGCGTGAGCGAAGAGGTGTGGGCAAATATGACAGACTTACCCGAAGCAGCTTGTGAAATGCATCGAAGCAGCTTGTGAAACGTATCTAACCAATTGCATCCTTTGCAATAATGAAAATGAATGTTTAGTTATATATATATATATACATAGTTATGTATATCTATATAGTTATATACATAGTTATGTATATCCATATAGTTATATACATAATTATATATGTATATATATGGTTTTGAAGATGTAGATGGAAATCATGCATACTGATACATGCTGTACATGTTTGAAAGGGAACACAGCACATAAACAAGGTAGCCGGGGACAAAGAGACATGCGCTTGAGGCGTTTGAATGTTTCTAATTGGTAGACTCGTTCATCACGAATGAAGGAAGAAGACGCTCAGAATGAGGAGGGCGCTGCTGTACAAGCTTCTTTGCTTGATGCATGCTCGTTGTCACTCTGAAGCACAGGGATCTCAAGTGGTTCAATGAGCTTCTTTGGAAAGCTGGAAAGCTGCAATATGCCATGCATTGCCATGCTACTTTCTGAACAAGCTCAGGAAGCAAAAGTGTTTAATAAGGATTGTTGAGGAAAATTGTGGAGTGCGAATCGCCGACCAGGGGCCCCACGCATTAATCGCTGGGCTGTGACAAGTGAGTTTTCATGTGGTCGTTCAATGTTGTTCGAAGGGTCGATTTGGGTGGTGGAGTTCACTAAGTTCCAGGAAGGGGCAGAGCCGCATTCAGACTGCCAAGATGAGAGCCGCAAGCCTGAATATTTCACAGATCAGTTGCTGACCGTTCGGGCAAAACCAACACTGAGTTTGTTTTTAGGTGGAAGCGAGAGCCGGGGCCGGAGAAGACGCAAACGTGTCAAGCTGAGTCTACTGATGGAAAAATAGCGGAATCACAAATCTGTACCACTGCAAAGCGCAACCATGGATTGCCAGTCAGATCTATTCAGTCAAGTGCGTGTCAACCACACTCCTTCATGCTCCTCCTCCCCCATGTTGCATGATTTGCATAGAATAGTCCTGTTTGTGCTGTGCTGATATCGATGCATCAGAGGTCGGGAGCGTGACAGAGATCGACGAGGCATAGAGTTTTGCAGTGCACGAAAAGCACGGGTGGGCAATGTTGGGCGGCAGGTCTGAGGCCAAAAGATATTTTGTTGCCTTTTTCCCTTCTTTTCCCTCCTTCCCTGTGTGAGTTTCGCGTGTTGTATGGGGTTTTGGAATCCGTCAGAAAAACATTTGCATTCACAAGAGTGAGCAGGAACAGGCCTCACGTACCTCCTTCCAGGGTTCCAAGGTTCAACCTGTGGTGCTGCATGAATGAAGTGCTCATAATACCAGCTCGCGTGTGCGAGACAAGATCACGACTGTAGCAGTCATTTGCAGCATATGCAGCTGTATACTATATAGTCAGTTCATATTTCTGAAGCAGATAACACCCCAAAAACTGAAACAGCAACTGAAGCAGAAACTCCAAAATGGAACACAAAGGGTCTTCAGTAGAATCGTGCACCCATGTTCTCTTACATAAAAGGTACCAAACAAGCCAAACTTCATATTTTCATGATTAGGATGCTGTGATTTGCTTCCCTCTTGACGAGAAAGCTGAAGGCAAGCAATACACCTGCCACACAGCCACACATGATTGCATCACTGTACCAGCCCATTGCGCTGGTTCACTGGATAAAAAGGGTTAAAATGCAGTTCTTCATGGTTCTTTAACAATTTCGCGTCCACTCGCCTTCAAGTTTTCTATTCACGTTTGCCAAAACTGGTATTGCCCCAGGCCAAACCAGAGCCCCTTTTTTTGTCATTTGGCTGCTCGTTTGTCCAAAGATCAAAAAACAATGGTGCAAAGATATTCATATTACTGTTGCGAGTCAGTTGCTCGTCACCTCGGTTGCTCTTCACCAACAGTGAACAATTTCTTCAGTTTTCAAACACTGTATCGGAGTACGAAAGACAAACAAATGCTTCATGTTTTTGGATGTACCATGTCCAGTACGAAAGATGCCTCGGATTCGGAGTGTTTCCTTGTCGGCTTGGGCTTCGGTTCTCTCACACGTTCCCAGCACCATAAAACCAAGAACGCAAAACAACAAAAGGAGAGAAAGGACATGTTAGAGAAAGGACATGTTATGGAAATGTCTCTGGGGGTGGCTGAACTGTTGTCACTTTCTGTGCTTTTCCTGTTTTTCCTGTCACAGAATAAATTAAAGATGTGATGTGATATCAACAAATAGCTGCCAATGAAGTCATGTCACATACAAATATATGAAATATATACATACATAATGTACAATACTAGACCCACAGTTAGAATATGAACATTGAACAAAGATTTTTTAGATTGCATCTCCCGATTGAATACCTGCGGAAAAGATTTCGCACTTAGAATATTGAGGATTATCCATATTCTAACTGCGGGTCTGCGATAACACTTGCATATTGACACCACACTGAGCAACACTATTAATATCTATCAATCATACTTGCATACTCCAATTGCGAGTTCTACCCGGGTATAATTTTGAGTATTCTAAGTGCGATCTAGATTTAAAATATGTTTCCAGATTCTAACTGTTGGGCGGCTCTAGAATATATATATATATGATAAGATAAATGAACCGAACGTGGACTCACAGGAAAAGCCACTTTGCACATTGATATAAATTGTATATATTTGAACCTTATCATTTTTCAATTTCTTTCTTGCTTTGAGCTGAATGCTTTGAATGCTTTGAATGCTTTGACTGCTTCAATGCTTCAATGAACTTCGACGTTTCCTTGAACTTCCACCAGGACGTCGAGGGCGGTCCAGGGGTCGTGTGCTGGGCCCAGACATGTCCTGAGGGCCTTAAGTTATATGTCCTCACAATGGATCACAATGATATCATCTTACTTTTGAGCAAATCTTTCAATTGAATCTTGAAGATCTTCTTTCAATTCTTTCAATCTTTCAATCTTGAAGATCTGAAGTCATCATTGTGCCTTGAGCCAAGGACCGAGAAAGATCACGTACACCTGTGCGATTGCCAGAGGCATGGCTATTGATTACGTGCTTTCCAATGTAGAGAACATGATTAGTGAAAGCAGCGCTGGTGCAAGCGGTCTCCTTGTTGAGATTTAGGTGGACCGTTTTATTGACGAGAATAACATTAACTCCGAAGCTGCCTTGAAGATTCGAACCTTGAGTATTCATCTCAGTTGCTTCGGTTTGCTGCGGGTGCGCTTAAACCAGCCGCTTGAGCCTTTGCAAAGTCTGAAAAAAGGTAGATTTAATTCAGTTTTTGATTTCTTGTTTATAGAATCAGCGGATCGTGCCCTAACAATGAGAGTCCTCTCTTTGAGGTCCTGAGAGTCAGCGCAAAGTCATTGCGCGGCCCCTCACCGGCGATGTGCAGAATCCGTCGCTTACCCAGGGCGAAAGATCTGAAGGAAGGTGAAAATCTCATGGTTTTCAGATTGAGATCCCCGCGTTTTTGAGATGATTCAAAGATTCATTCATTTCATTCTCCTGTCCTTCAAGTGTCAGTGAAACTGAGGTCTAAGGTCATGATAGCCCGGGTGAGGGAGTTGCAGAACCAGAACGAAAAATCAAAATCAGGCGGCAGTGCCGGTGGCAGTGTGTAGAAATCAGCCCAGAGGTTTGTGGTGCTTTGGTTTCAGGTTCCAGTGCGGACTTTTCCCTCTGGAGCGGAGCAATGCATTGCCCTCAAAAGGTTCGTGTGCAATTTGCATTGTTGTTTGCATGTGATTCGTTTGATGTATGATTTCAGGACTTCCCATGAGCTGAGATCGGCTTTGATTCATTCTTTGTTTTCGGTTTTCTGCTTCGGTTTTCCGCTTTGGGTCTTCTCGGCCTTGGGTTTTCGTCTTTCGGGATTGGATTCTTGGTTTTCGGTTTTTGGCTTTCGGTCTTCTTGGCTTTGGCTTTTCGGCTTTCTGTTTTCGTTTCTCGGCGTTGGATTTTTGGTTTTCGCTTTTCGGTTTTTAGTTTTCGCTTATCGGTTTCCGGCTTTGGGTTTTTCGGCTTTTCGTTTTGGATTGTCTGTTGTGTTTGGTATTTTTGGTTTTCACTTTGCCGTTTCGGCTCTCCGTTTTCAGTTTTTTGCTTTTGTTTTTGGCTTTTTGTTTTTGGCTTGTTTGTTGTGGTTTCTCCGGCTTTAAGGGTTTCGGTCTTCGCTTTTTGCTCTCCATTTTTGTTTTTGGGTTTTCAGCTTTTGGGTCATTGGGGCACTTTTGGGGTTCATGGTTGTAGGGTTTAGGTTTTATGTTTTCGGCTGAATGGAGGGTTGTTGGGTTTATGGTTTCAATTTTTATGGCTTTGTTCTCTATGGATTTTGAGTTGTACGGTTTTAGGGTTCATGGTTTGAGGGTCGATGGCTGTATGGTTTAAGGTTTCTTGTACAAAGATTTTTGGTTTATTCCCCAGCTAGCTGACAAGCTACAAGGGGTTCTTACTTCTCTATGGTAGGGCCTTCAATCGGCGCTTTGTTTGCCGCTGCTCTACCGCTGCTCATGCTTGTCTCCCTTTGTCTCGCCTTTGTCTCCCCTTTGTCTCCCCTTTGTCTCCCCTTTGTCTGCCCTTTGTCTCTTCTTTGTCTCTTCTTTGTCTCTTCTTTGTCTCTTCTTTGTCTCTTCTTTGTCTCCCTTGTGGCTCTGGATCGGCGCTTTGTTTGCCGCTTTTCAGCTTTCGGATTTTGGTTTTCTGCTTTCGGCTTTCCGCTTTCGGCTTTTGGTTTTCCGTTTTGGGCGTTCGGTTTTCGGGTTTCGAAAGCAACTTCCATCATCCATCAACCTCTTCGGATCATGCCTCAATGTCATGGTATTTCCACGATATTCCACACTTCAAATTTTGGGTTTTTGCCTTAATGGCTTATCTTCTCGGCTCTTAAGGCTTGGGGCGCCTCCAGAAGGAGCTATGGCAAAGTACATCGAGGCATCAGAGTTGCCAGTCACAATGTGGTATTTCACATATTTCATGTTTCCTATTAATTGGGACCAGGTAAAAACTGAAAGGTGCTGTTTGCAGTGGCCCATCTCATGGGCACACAAGAACCAGCAACTTTTTGAAATCTGCCCCAAATAAACGAATTCTTGGGAGCCGCGGGGCATGTCCACATGCGGTCACATGCGCATATATTTAGACACAGGACATGCTGCTTACACTGCTTGCCTTCGAACCAATCCCTCCAGGATTGGTTTTTGAAGGTTGGGGTTGCTTGTTCTTGTGCTTTGTTCAGGGAGGTTTTGTTGCAATAAGAAATGCAAACAAAAATCATGATGGAGATGGTTTTGATGATTCCTGTTTGGGCAGGAATGAAAGGGCACGGCAGACAATCTTTTAATTTCTTGCGAGAAAAGGTTTTTGGTTGATCCACTGGGACGTGTGAGGGATCGGTTTCGATTTTTTCGCTTTTAAATGGTTTCTACTGCCATGTATGTAGTCGAGTTTCTATTTTCAATTTGCTGTTTGCATAAAATTGTCGGGACCAACCACACATGATTCCATCGTTTCAAAAAACTAAGGGACAAATGTACGTAAATGACATTATTTGAAATCTAATACCTGCTGGTGTCTCTTGGACCAAATATAGTGTGCTACTATATTTTAAATTGGTGCTTGGAAAGTCCGAAGAAACACGATTCAAATTTTTGCTGCAACAGATGCTGCAAGAAAGAAAGTTCCGACAAAAATGTTGGGCCATGTACAAACACAAAGACGGAGTTTTGAACTTGGGTGCCTCTAGTTCTTTTTGCCAAATGCTGACACAATGTTTTTTCTTGTTTCATCCACCCTGAAGTTCTCTCATGCCGGTGCACCATGGTGAAGAGCATCACAAACTGATTGCGTATACAAGTGTAAGCAAGTATGTGTTTGAACAAGCAATTTGGCAAAACGCAATGGCACGCTGGTGTTTTTTGGGAACCCAGTTGAAGAGATATTGGGTGCAAATAAGTGGCAAAGATCCAAACATAAAGGCCACAGTTTTGATGTTTGAGCAGTTTTCAATATTTGCGAACACTTTTTGGACGCGAAAAAATCATTTAGGCAGTTCTTTCGAGAGGCAATTCTAAGGAATTGCAAAAAAAATGGGAACCAAAGGTGAGGGACTAGGTTTTTGAAATCGGAGGCGAAGAAAAGGAATGCAGTTTCGATGTCTCCTTGTTGGCCGCACGTGTGCAACATTGACATTTTGCGCTTGCAAAATGGTTGCGAAAGACTAGGGAAACGTGATCGCAGTTTGCAATATTCTGAGCCAATATTTTGAATATGATGCTAACAATTTTGCTGCAAAGCTCTTTGCTTCTTGATTGGTTGTTGTGAAACAGGGTCGAGAACCGCAGTCTGCCATCGTGTTTCTTTTCCCTCTTAATGTTCCACTTTATTGCTGGGCATTGGCAGAAGGGCAGGGGATCAGATCTGCGCTATGTGCTTACCGTTTGCAATCACGGAACTTCAAAACTGGAAACATTTGGGTGTTTTTGGCAAACTGCCCTCCATGCACTTCATTGAAGCTGGTAAATTGCACCCGAGAGCACCCCAAAATTTTTTGGACGGTCCCTGCCACCTGTGCACAAAGTCTAAGAATCTGAACTTCCGCCGGTTGAAATTCACCACAGCCTCCGCATGTTCTCTGGAATTTGCTCCTTTCTCTCAAATTAAACATGTCCCCTCCAGCCTTAACGTTCGCCCCACCACATAAAGCGCCACTGCAATGGAGCATGTTGTACAAGGTCGAGATGGCTCGGACAAGATGCGAAAACACTGGCTATACGCAGTGATTTATGGTTTAGGGTTTTAGGGTTTTGGTTTTAGGGTTTTAGGGTTTTGGTTTTAGGGTTTTAGGGTTTGAGGTTTAGGGTTTGATAACTCAGAAGTCAAAAAACAATGGCCCTGTGCAGGAATTTGAGCGTTGGGAAATGTTCTCAGACCCATGCGGGGCAAACCCTAAGGTTCGATCGAACATGTCTAAACTCTAAAAGTGCTCACTCCTCTCAAATTCACACTCTTTAATCTCTGAAAGTTGTTCATTTCTCTCAAATCTAAACTCTCTGATAAGAACTTAGATTTGTTCCAGTGAGTGCCTTCAAAACCTTCACTTGATCAAATGATTTCTTTTTGGAAGCTAGATTTGATCAAGAGAATACCTTCTAGCACCTAGGTTTGATCAAATGAACGCTTCTTTGAACCTAGATTCGTCAAAAGAGTGCCTTTCACAACCTTCATTTGATGAAATGATCACTTTCTAGAACCTTTAGAACCTAGAATTGATCAAGAGAATACCTTTTTGAACCTAGAGTTGATCGCCCAACGCTCTTCATTGATTCATCTTATTGTGAAAATTGCGACTGCCACCAACCAAGGGATGTTCAGTCGTGGTCTGAACATCTTAAATTTATGGTGAGCCAAGAAACCTGGGGAATCTTACCTGACAAGAGAAAGTCAGGTACTACTGCGTGCATTTTTTTTCAGCGCCCAACTCTCCAAAGTTTTGTTGCGCATCATCGTGCCATGGATACAACCACAGATTTACAGAGCAATGCACAGTTTGGTATCAACTCCAGTCTCACTACACCTATCGACTGCCTCCATAGGTGTTCCTTTGCCATTCTGATCTATTTGTTGTCAGACAAAGAGTGATCAGGTAGAGCTTTACAGTGCCCTGTGGCAAATCAGTCTTGAACAGTTTTGACATTTCGAGAGCCAATTCTTCCAGGAAAACAACCTGGATGTGCTCTACTCAGAACTTTTTTCTTTGGAAATTGAAGGAGCCTTTGGGAGTGTTTCTCACAATGCTCAGGAAAGCGCTGCCCGGACACTCCGAACTCTTTTGCCACACAACCAGGACATTTGTTTTGCATCACGGAATCATGTTGCGGCTGAAGATGTTTTAGTTGGTCCTCTTTCACAAGGCATACAAGACCGCTTTGGTAACAACCCGTGTCCCTGGTAGGCAATTGCCATCCACTGGGACTTGTCTTCGTACAAGAACCGTTCTGCAAAGTTCATGTCAGTCTCTCAGTTCTTCATTGTTCTTCATCTTCTCAGTCTCTCAGTGGGGGAGAGGAAGTTGAATCTGAACAGCCGGGCTTTCGCTGTCCGCCTCTCCAGGTCCATGGCAGCTGCACTTGGAACTGCTCCGCCTTTTTCAATGCCAGTTCCGCCGATGTGTCCTGGTGGTTGAGTTTCTCTCTGCAGGTCTTCCTTTGAACTCCCAAGTCGTTGGGTAAAGATGCTGAAGTCCAAAGATGTTCAAAGCACCCAGATTCAAAAGGAACTCATGGGGCAGTGCGAGCTCCTGTGGTCATTCGGCTCCAATGCAAAGGAGTGCCACGCTGTAGGTATGGCATGCCTCCAGTTGCAGGGCCTGGAGGCGAGGGCGAACGTCACGAGTTCTGAAGATCAGAGAAGTTTCCGTTTCCTTCAGAAATTCATATTATTTACATTTATTTACTATATTTATGAATGAATTTCATATTCGTAATTCTTTTCATATTCATATCATTCATTCATATTCATATCGTTCATTCATATCCATATTCATATTCAAATTCCTTTGATTTTCCGTATCAGCTGTGGTTTTGGCAGTGTTTGATTTATGTAGATCTATTTCGTTTAGATGGTAAAGTGTTAGATTTGCCCAAAAAACTCCAGCAACAACCCCCCACCCTCAGCTGATGTTGAAAGCCCACCTGTCCAGTAAAGGAATCGCACCATTGAATTCGGCCTCTTCCCCATCGCACTGCCACAGCACACGGTGGGGACTGCAGTTAAGGATGTGTGCATAGTTGCTTGGTTTGAGGAAAGGTTTCTTGGGCGGCTTCTCGTTTTTGATTGCTGCTTCTTCTTGGTTTTGTTTGTGAATGCCGGTTTTCATTGCTCTGCTGCCACCATTTTGAAATTGTTTTCTGTTTGCTTTTTGCCTTCATTTCTGCTTCTCACATGGCATTTGTTTTCCTTACCCTTTCTCTACTGCCCACACCATGTCCCCCCCAAAGGTCTCTCTCCAACAGATCCAAGTAAGGCTCTGTTCCTAGACTTTGTAGGTTGTAGATTCTTGTAGATTCTTAGATGGTTGTAGGACCTTGCAACACGTTATGCTGTGACGCATTTTAGCATTCATCCACTGCGACTTGTGAAGCCTTGTGAAACATCTTTCGACTCTGCCACAAATCAAAACAGATGTCTCAGAATGTCTCAATCTTCCGTTGCTTGTCGCACCATGTGTAGAGACAAAGCAATCAAAGGAAGCTCAAGCAGAAAAAATCCGCAATACGGCAGAAGATTGACAAACAGATAAACAGAGACAATGGCAGATCTAAATTTATCACTTCATATCGCATCTCCACGTGAAAAGTTTCTGACTGTTGTTTCGTTTTCTCCCAAGACTTTGCTCACGAGAATTTGCCAGAGGCGTGCCGGCTATGTACACAATGCCACCTCCTGGACTGGGTCCTCCAGGCATGGTGCCACCTATGTATAGCGACCCAGCTGCAGCAAAGGAACTAAGAAAATTCAGAGATCGAGGGATTGAAAACATTTTTTAAATGTAAAGTTTCAGACGCGGGCATTGCATTTTTAAGCTCGCCGGATGGGGGCCGCGGCCAAGGCATGCCACCGCCAGGCGGGTGAAGCACATGTGAAACCACAGCTCAGCCAAGTCATGAAAGCGAGTGTTTCCTTTTGTCCGACCCTTCTTGCCTTTGTTTATGAGAAGCTGCAGTACAAGGAAACATGTCCACAAAGAAGTTGTTGCACAAACAGATGCAGGAGAATTCTTTCCTTAGAAGGTGTTGGGGCACTATGAGTTCTGCCTAGTGCTCCGGATACTAAAGTGATGATACCAGGTTGTTTGTCCACGTGTCCTCCCACTTCCAACACAAGTGAGACGCCTTGCTTTGCCCAGCTTTCGTCCACCCCCCCTCCGTCCTCAAGTTTGGCTTCTTGCAGCTAGCAATGCAACTGATTATCTACCTACCTACTACCCACCTACCTACCTACTAACCTACCTACTACCTACGTTACCTACCTACTACCTACCTCTTACCTATCATGCCTACTCATCTATCCATCCATCCATCCATCCATCCACCTACCTACCTACCTACCTATCTATCTATCTATCTATCTATCTATCTTTCTTCCTTCCTATCTCTCCTATCTATCTTTTCTATGCTATCTCTCCTATCTCTCCTATCTATCTCATCTATCCTATCTATCCTATCTATCCTATCTATCCTATCTATCCTATCTATCCTATCTATCTTATCTATCCTATCTCTATACTATCTACTCTATCGGATTCGATTCAATTCGATTGGATTCGACTGGATTCTATTCTATTCTATTCCATTCTATTCCATTCTATTCCATTCTATTCCACGCAAACCCCTTCCATTCCATTCCCTCCTATTCCATTCTATTCTTTTATATTACATTATATAGACTAAATACTCTATCGATTCTATTCTGTTCTGTTCTGTTCTGTTCTATTCGATTCGATTCTATTCTATTCTATTCTATTCTATTCTATTCTATTCTATTCTATTCTTTTCTTATTGTTTATCCGGTTTGATTCGATTCAGTTCTATTTGATTCGATTCGAGTCGATTCGTTTCGTTTTATTCCATTCCATTCCATTCCATTCTATTCCACGCAAACCCCTTCCATTCCATTCCCTCCTATTCCATTCTATTCTTTTATATTACATTCTATAGACTAAATACTCTATCGATTCTATTCTATTCTATTCTTGTTTGTTCTGTTCTATTCTATTCTATTCTATCCTATTCTATTCCTATCCTATCCTATTCTATTCCAAGTAGTACGAGGCCGGCCCGAGGCGGAAGTTTCCAAAAAATAAGAACGCCTACCAGGAAGACATAGGATGCAGCGCAACAAAATCACCACAACAAAATCACGAGCGCAACACAAATAACCACAAGAAAATTGCTAGCGCAACAAAAAAACATCACAATAAAAATCACCAGGACAACAAAATCACCAGCACGAAATCACCAGCAAAGCAAAATCACCAGCGCAACAAAACCCTCAGGTTTGCAACTGCACATCACATTGACAACACAAAAATGACGATTCTTCATCTCTCCAACATCACCTCGGGCAGCGCTCCAATTGCAGAAAGCAATTCTAGACCAAGTGCAGATGCTCCAAGGACCACGACCACACCTGTCATACAAAATCATCCAACACTCCTCCAACGCCTCACGGACCTCACGCCACAGTCTCTTGCTACTGGGTGCGTTGTTTGCATAGCACGCGCCGTGTGTCCTGCTTCTGAGTTCTATCTACCTCAGTTTGGGGAAAGAGTCTAAAAGAGTGATTATATAAGAGTGTTTGAATAAAGTTAAAAAAGCGAGTTTTGGTTACAGTTTGTGCAGTTGCTGTGTGCTTTCATTCTGTTTGCGCTATCAAGGTATGGCTCCAATGATGGGCATGATGCCACCTAAATGAGCGGGAAGCAGATTAAGATCATGTGGGCACATCGCTACAGCAGTAGTTGACACACAGGCACACGTGGCAAACTCAACAGAACCAGATCCAAAAGTAGTGTTTGCACCAAATCTTTTCAGAAGGCTACTTTCGATTACAAATTCAGTGTATCATACTGCATTCTTCATCAAACCCAAACAGATTACAAGCCATTCTTTGGGCCTCGGTAGGAGCCTAGCTGCAGCTTTAAGAAGCGAGCTTGACATGCAAAAAGGCTGCTTTCAGTGTCCTTTGAAGAGGTTTGGAAGTCCTGAAACCATTGGATGGGCTAAGACAGCGCTCCAGTCACACGCACGGGGTGGCAAGAAAGGCTGGAACCACGCCATTGCTTGCACGACTGGTTGAGATGTGGGAGTCTTTGCAGGAAACTTTCAAACCAAGGAGAGAATCTTGAAAGGAAAGACTGCTCCCAGCAAAAAGATACCTTTTACCGAAAGAAGGCTGTCATGCTGCTGTTCCTTTTTGGAGCAGCAACACCCAGAGACCACAAACAGAAGTGAAAGTGCACTGAAGGTGTACTGACGGTGTACTGGGTCAAGGGAGCAGATCGTAGGCCGCAGCAGACTTGTGCCAGAATCTGAAGATGCAAAAGCTCGAAAGTTGATGAAAGTTGAAGGGACCCAAAGGGTTGCAGTGCTGGAAGAGTGTACTGCATCACCTCAGAACACGCGAAATCATTTTCCACAGATCACAAAAACATACAAGAACAATCAAGAACGAATTCCTGCAATCAGCAAGGTAAACAAATTCAGCTTCCCTAGGAGCAAAGCCTTCAATCAGGGCCGTCAATACAGACATCCAACAAGAGCCAATTTTCAGTCATGTCTACCTGAGTCATGCCTACGATGGAGTGTGATGTCGGCAGTGCCGACCGTGCGAAGTCTCTCCATTGACCGTGACCGACAGCAGGATTGGCGACCAACGTACCACCGCTGCCGATAGCCGGCAGGTTGTTCCCGCTGGCCGCAGCCCTGTTAGGGCCACACCGCTTTTGACCGCGGCCACCTCTCCTCTCTTGAAGCCCCTCCCTTGACGAGAAAGAGTCAGATGAGTCACTTTGTTTGGGAGGTCAAGAGAGCATAAGAGAGCACAGAAAGAACATCACAGAGACAGACAGGAGAGCGTCTCCTGAAGGGACTGGTACATCAGATCATGGTTTCAGGTAGGTGGACTGTCTCTTCTGACGTTGACTGAGATATGTCAAGAGTCGTAGTCCAGGCACCTAGGTATATCTAGATCATTTTGACAACGTGCCAGGAGACTATTGCTGTTTCGGCTCATTGTTTAGTCCTCACAATGTCGATTCCTAGTTGGGAGAACTGAATGTTCCAAAGGACGGAGTTGATCTGGCAAATACACTGAAACTTGAACATTTGGAATCTCTTGGCCGCCTTTGGAGGGCTTCAGAAGGTGGAAACCTGTCTCAATTGGAGAACTCTACAAAGATCCGCAAGCCAAATCGAGCCAACCGCTCAATCCCCGTCGCGCTCTCTAGATTTTCTGCAAATATTTTTAGCATTTTTTAGCTTGCCCAACCTCCCAAAGCGCATTTCTTCTTTGTGCTTCTGTCAGTGTCGCTCAATATTGACGGCTCGCTGATTAAAGATCGGTTCTCGCAGGGCTTTGAGTTCTCGCTTTCAAGTTTCGACAGCAATGCGCTTTCTGATCTGCCTGGAATTGTTGGGAACGTGGCTTTGAAGCTGCCCTGGAAGCTTCAGCTCCCTGCGCTTGCCACTGCTGTCCCTGTTGCAATCCTGCCTTGCCTTGTCTTCGTAGTGCAAACGAAGGAGACCAGAGGCTTGGAACTCAAATCACTTGTGATATCTTCTTTTCTATCTTGTTTTCTCTCTTGTGGTAGCAGATTCTCTCAGACATTTCATATATATATATATACTTAATAAAAAGGTATATTTGCGATTACTTTCTGCGTTTTCTTTGCCCATCTCTTGCGCTGCTGCAGCTTATCACAGCTTGATGGGGGCAAGGAGAAGGATTTGTTGGCACTCAAATTGCATTTCACTCCAATGACAAATTCCATGATTTAGCCGCTAGCCAGATCACTTCTGTTTCGTGCAAGCATGCTGCAGAATTCAGAAATTACTTGCCATGTTCACCATCCACCAATGTTTCTTCTACAGACATCCTTTTAAATCTTGATTATTCATAAGCACACGTGCGCAATGTTTGGCATCGGCCAGTCGGTTCCAAGCAAATTCAGGCGGGGAGAACTATTGACATAGCATAAGCAACTCACAGTCTTTCAATACTCTTCAAGGCTGTGCAAAGGTGGAAGATCCCTGTAAATTCAATGCCAAAGACAATCGCGGAGGATCACGTAAAAGAAAGGTATTTGGCCCTGCTGACCAAGCCAAAAAAGCAAGGAAAGTACAAGAATCTTCGTACTTTCCTGCCTGAGGTGGCTGTTGCCAGTGCTCTCGACTTATGAGTTGTGCAACACCCGGTGCAGATTCATTCCTCACAAGTCTTATGTCAAATCAGCATTTGAGCATCGTGGATACGGAAAGAACTACATTTCTTAGTTCCCTTTTTGATGTTGGCAATGTGGTACAAGAAAGGGTCTTGTCACTAGTCTTGAGCCCATGGGCAAGAGCGACCTGGTTTGATTTGCTACTATCATTGCCAGATCTGTGACATGACCACCAGCAATTGAGTCGCACAGTTTGACTCCCATGCTGTCGCTGGGTTCTTTGAACCGAAAGCCTTTGTTTGCTTTGTCTAAGTGCTTTCCCAAAGTGCTTTCCTCTAAGTGCTTTCCCTAAGTGCTTTCCCTAGTCTAATTTGTCAAAGTGCTGTCCCTAAGTTTTCCTTAGTGACATCCTGTGACGATGTCTACCAGCCCTGGAGCCAAGGCCAGAGGAGATCGGGCATTGGTGTGTTTGCATCGTTGGGCATCTGGCCTCAGAGAAACATCAAAGGAATGACTCGGAACGACTAAATGAAAAAGGGATGACTTCATAAATCCTCATAGGCTAAGCTAAGGAAAATGACTTTTTAACAAGCTATGCTAAGGACAGTATTTTCACAGGAAAAACATGATAAAGCACGTTTGTGTAAAGCTATTTTCCTTTTTTCCTTGCAGCATGGCCAAATTCGTGATGTGTCGCAGAGTGGCCAAAGGCTTGATTCATGTCCTCGAAAACATGTGACTTGTTATGACTTGTTCGAGATTTGCTCTCGTAAGTTTCTAGAAGCTTCTCAGCGGTCACGGTTTGAAGCCAAATGGAACCCAGGACCCTGTTTGGATGTCTCGTCCTTTTAGGTGTGCTGTGCCATTCTCAGAGCTCCTGATTGCTGTTTCAGACAGATGGTCCTTGCGATGCAGCATTGCTTTTACATCCTCACATGTTTCACCTGTTTGCTAATGATTCCATATTTCCGGGGAAGGTACACAGGTTGATGTGCAAAAAGATTGGTTCTGGGGCATACAGGGATAGATAATGAGAGGTCGGGAGGTAGATGGGCAGACAAAAAGATGGATATTTGGCTGGACGGACGATAGATATGCAGAGTATAGCTGGGTGGATCGAAGATCGACAATCTCGATAAGTCAAAGGATATCAGCACACTAAGAAATGAGAGAAATGGGCGGCTGCATGTGTCCGAAAAAGCAAATGCAGGAGAGGAGCCAGAAAGGAGCCCGAGAGGAGCCCGAGAGGAGCCCGAGAGGAGCCCGAGAGGAGCCCGAAAGGAGCCCGAAAGGAGCCCGAAAGGAGCCCGAGAGGCCACAAAGTTTGTTGACTCTTGTGAGGCTCTCTTGTCAGAAGCTCCTGAAAAGATACAGTAAGAGGCTCTCTGACGACGACATTCTTGGTGCATGATGACACTCTGAAAGTAAGATCTTAAAGTGACATTTTGCGAAGGCAGTCTTGGCAAGACGTGACAGTGACAGAGATCCAAATGGATGGGGAGACGGGGATGGAGACAAGGAGAGTCATAGTGACAATGACAGACAGAGAAACAGAGATAGCGATAGAAAGATGGGTGGGTACACAAATAAACAGATAGACAGAAGACAGACATCTATATATATATATATGTATATATGTATATACGTATATATGTATATGTATATGTATATGTATATGTATATGTATATGTATATGTATATGTATATGTATATGTATATGTATATGTATATGTATATATATATGTGCGTATAAGTATATATATATATATATATGCTACCCCCCCACCGTTACTCACGTTTTGCGTTGAGAAGCGTGGCCCGGGCATTGGAGGATGGATTGCAGAAAGAAGTATAGTTGAGCATTGGGTAATGGATTGCAGATGGCGCCTGTGAAGATAAGCAATGAACTTGCAGCAGTGTGTTGCGGAGGCTAGTTGATGGTGGATTTGAGAAGAGGGTTTGTTAAAGACAGGCAAGCTTATATTTGCACAATGACGGCGCTCATGATTTTGTGGCGCGACAGCCCACCAAACAACTTTTTCAGGCATTGGAGGATGGATTGCAGAAAGAAATATAGTTGAGCATTGGGTAATGGATTGCAGATGGCGCCTGTGAAGATAAGCAATGAACTTGCAGCAGTGTGTTGCGGAGGCTAGTTGATGGTGGATTTGAGAAGAGGGTTTGTTAAAGACAGGCAAGCTTATATTTGCACAATGACGGCGCTCATGATTTTGTGGCGCGACAGCCCACCAAACAACTTTTTCAGCAGCATCACAAGATCACTCCCCTATCGATCTGAAAAGCGACTTAGCTTTTGTGAAGGTATTGAGACAAAGTCCTTTTGACTAAGGTCCCAGTGTGCACCCAAAGATCCGAACCGCGAAGCCAGTACTCGTACTGAGCGGATCAGATGCGGTTTCGAAGCGCTTTGGTTCCACTCTTGACATGTTGATTGAGTCGAAGCTTGTCCTTGAGGAACCGCCAAGCACGGTCGATGTGTTGCGTGCCGGCTTTGACTTTGACGGTGCGTCCTCCTGGTAGCTTGTGAGAAACAACCCGGACGTACTGGGGAGGCGCCCATCTAACTTTGCCCTTGACAACCACTTTCTTCTTGCAGTGCGCCGCAGCATCATGCACCATGCCACTCACTTTGCTGCCATAACTTTTGGCCGAATCTGTGTGGAGCACGACCTTTCGCCCAGCAAGATGTTTTTCTGCCAATGGCGTCCAGTCGATTTTGTGGATGGCGCCTGGGCCTGGCGCTCTTTTCACTGACAAAGCAGGATTGAGACGGGTCAATACTAGCGTGGATGGTTTGCCGCGCGCAAGGAGGCCCGACCATTGCTCCCAAAGTATGCACTTGCCTTTGGCCACAGCATCCTTGTAGGTGAGATCCTTTGTGACATCAGTGCGATCGAACGTCGCTTCATCCGCTTCAACGTCGACCCAACTCTTGCAGTCACCAAACGTGATCTTCTTCTCCTCTTCTTCAACATAGGACCGGCGCAAGCAGTGGAGGCGACCACGCATGTCTTCAATCATTTTGTGATTGCATCCCAAAAGCAATCTGCATTGAGGAGTCGATGCGCCAACAAGAAGAAGAAGCAGCAGCGCAGCTTGCGCTTGTAGAGGTTGATGCTGCTGGCCTGATGAGACTTGGAAAAGGGGATGCAGATGGTGCGGGACTATGTGGGACCTGCAACGCCGATGGAAACACTGGTACTTGGAGGAGTTGCAATGGAAACGCCTGCGCAGAGTACCCTTCCAACAGCGAGGACAGAGATGGCCGGACCATTTGGGTAGAAGCCCGTCTTGTTCCAAAATTGAGACGATCTGCTTGTCCGTTGCTTTCAGAAGTTCGTCGATGGATCTATGCCAGGTGGCACGGTCCATGCGAAGGCCTGAAGCTGGTAGGTCTCGTTTGCCACGGACGTACTTCACCTTGCTATACTCCTTGGATCGCTTCGAGGCTGGGCGCTTGTGAAGCGCGCGCAATTTTCCACGTTTGGCGACCACGCCGGGATTGAACCTCTTGCCCATGGCTGGGAAAGGGTGTTGCTGCGCTACACTCTGGAGGAAACAGCTGCTGCGAGGGACTGACATGCAAGTCTCAAAATGACGACATCACAGATAGCAGTGTTTGAGTAGCAGCCAAGGTCCCAAGACAGAGTTAGAAATGCGAACTGACGGAATAACATCCTTGAGATATCATTATGCCAAATCTTTTGCAACTGACTCGTCGTAAAGTTTCAGAACCAAAATCTCCCAATCTAGGCATACACTCAAGGGATGCGACTGCCTGATACAGCACTGAAAGGCAATTTTTTTTGCAACTAAAAAAAGCACGATGACAAGAGCGAAGTTCAACCTGTTTGGACATACCAAGAGAATGCAAACTGCATCACATCCTTTTTCCTTGGCGCCGATCCTGCATCCAATGAGCTATATAGTACTGGGGCCAGGGATGACGGGCTTAATTGTCTAAATGCTTTGCAGCCTCCTCATCTGCTTCAAAGTTGCCCTCCCGGGTTTCCAGGTCTCGGGCCACCGCACCCTCAGCATCTTCCTGCGAAGTTTTGGTCCTGGCTCTTTTGAGCGGCGGATACTTGAATGGTCCCATTCTCTTCGGAACAGTGCCTGGAAGAGGATCTCGATAAATAGGAGCAACCCTGGGAGGGCTCGCAGACTCGGGCGATGATGGCAGCCAAGCTCGTTCAGGAATGGGAGTTTCCCGAAGGAGCAAGTCCTCAAGTTCCCCATTCACTTGGCAGACATAGTCCTGAACTGTGTCGAACTGCTCGTACCTGCTCACGCTTTCTTGGATCATGGCTTGTTCTTTTTCCACATCAGCTTCAAAGTCATCAGGCTTGTCCAGGGCGCCGCCCTTGTACTTTCCATAATAGAACTTGTGGCGGTCAGCCAAGATGTCTTTGTGCAAGTCTTGAATTTGGATGCGATGTATGGGGGCATCGTCCCTTTGGCTTGGTAGTCGTAGGTATAGAGCAAAGGAGCCGAAGACGAGCGCAACGGTTCTCTTGAGGATGGCTCGGATGTCAGCTGGCTTGTCACCAGGGAATGTCCGACGCAACAATGTGAGGAATTCCTCCATGGTGATGCTGCGGCGCTGGTCATTTGGAGGTTCATCTTCTTGCTGCGCATCATTGGTGGCGTATGCCCGGCAACAATTCTTGGCCAACTTGACATCATTGTATCGGCCGTGGCATGTTTGATTTTCTTCAGCAGTACAGAAAGACTTGAGGTCAGCCAAGTCGATTTTGTCGTGACTAGGGTCATCTAAAAAGACGCCCTCATGAACCAGCCCCGCACGATGACGGAAATTGTCCAATGACTTTGCCTTACGCCAACCGGGTGCACTCTGCAGTCCGAGGCGAGAAGCATGGTAGCGGCCCATAGCTAACATCATCGCGATAATGGCTGGTGTTTTGCCGGCCCCTGGCCAGCCCAGGAACATGAAGGCAAAGTTCAGGAACAGTGGGTACAGCGGGGGGAGCAGTTTCGCAGCCATGAATGGCTTGAGGGAAAATGTGTGAAGCGGAAAGGCGGTCTCCAACTGTGCGCCTGCCATTCCTTTGGCTTTATTTTGCGCCATCAGACGAACTTTGGCCTCAGGCCATCCGGAGATAGGCGTCCCTGCGTCCTCTTTGATGTTGCATAGCGCCCAATACTGCTGCTGGTTTTGGGAATCGCGCTCAGGGGCATGTTCATTGATGTATTGGATTCCAGCCCACAATTCTTCATCAGCAGGAGCCCGCTGGGAAGATTGCGATCTCCGCAAAGGCTTGTCATTGACCTTGTCAAGAGCAAACCAAGAAACATGGAAGCCAGGCAACCGGTCAAGCAAGGAAACCAAAGCTTTCTTCACTGCCCATGGCCCAGGGCGAGAGAGGAGGGCATAAGGAGTGCCAGCGCAGTAATGCAAAGCATCTTTGGGATGGATCTTGTCCTGGAAATGAAGAATTTTAATGACCTGCAAGGTACCATCTTCCATGTTGCGCGCGACTATGCCCATGCGACATCCATCGGGCAACGCGCGTGGAGGACGAATGCTCTCTGGCATGGATTGTGCATCGCTCTTGCTGATGCAGTCCCCCAGTAAAG
The DNA here is from genome assembly GCA_009767595.1 of Symbiodinium kawagutii. NCBI lineage: Eukaryota > Dinophyceae > Suessiales > Symbiodiniaceae > Symbiodinium > Symbiodinium kawagutii. The sequence goes on along the minus strand of VSDK01010561.1, from coordinate 73,837 downwards.
TCAAAGGAGCAAACTCAGGCACAGACATGTGAACATCGAAGAGGACTGTGACCAAAGTCATGCCAGCAACTGTCCGACAGGCGCCGGCAATGAAAGTGGACAAAGATAGCGGTTCTTCAATCGCATCCTCGCCCTTGAAGGCGCAGGCCGGAGAGTCCAAAGCACGAAGGGCCCAGGACCTTCCACCGTGTTTTGCCATAGCTGCATCCAAAAGTTGCGCCGTGACAGCCGCAGACAGGAAAGCAGATAGGAAAGTTTGAGCAGAAAGCTTTGCAAAAGAATGTAGATGGTATATGAAAAGTATTGCCACAATGCTATTTTGATGCAGATGGAAAAGTTTGGACAGAAAACCCGGCAACAGAATGCAAGTGGTGTGTGCAAAGTTTCCCAGAAAAGCATGTATTGAAGAGCATTTATTAAAAAATGTACTCCCAGAGAGACGAGAGTGCTGAAACATGGAGAATGCTGCTGCTTGAAGGCCCGGCAAGCGCAAACAGAAAAAAACAAGCTCTTTTTTGACGATGCGCCGCGGCAAGTTCACAGAGGATGCGATGTGGGAGCGACTACAAGCATTCTGTCGCTGCCCGTGAAAAAACATCAGCAGCAGCTACTCGAGCATACAGGCAGTCTACTGCTCAAATACTGGAATCGGATCCCATCAGCTCAGAAGACGAGGCGCCGTCGGAGGACATTGGGGTCATGGATGCGTCGCCGCCATTGCCATGAGCGCCTTGAAGTTGACGACGTAAAGAGATGTTCTCCTCCTTCAGTGCAGCAATGGTGCGTTTTTGTTCCTCGAGTGTCCCCTTTACCTCGTCGAGCTCCGTGGCTGTGTGGGCGAGAGCGGAAAAGATGTTCTCGAACTCATCTTTCCATTTTTTGGCTTCTGCCGCCTGCTCCTGGACCTGAGCTTTGGCAAGCTTGAGGTCCGCAGCATTCTACTCTACTCTACTCTTCTCTACTCTACTCTGCTCTACTAAACTCTACTCTACTATACTCTATTTTACTCTACTGTATTATACTATACTATATTCTATTCTACTACATTCTACTCTGCTCTATCTCCTCTTCTGTACTCTACTCTACTCTACTCTGACTAGAAGGTGGCAAAAAGTAGGTTTTGGGGGGGGCTTAGCAAAAAAAACATATATATATATCATACATGTATCAGTTGTTTTAGAAATGATGGTGCCATTGACTCCAAAGGATGGAGAGGCCATTGCGAATTTGCAGTGAATAATTGAAAATGACCAGGTTTGATGCTTTAGACAGCTGGGCAGAAGACCAAACAATGTATGCAAACTTATGGTTGCAAAGTATGTGAAGCACATGTCAGTGTATGTACGCGTATGTACGCGTACAACCCCTGAACCAAGAAACCAAGAACCAAGATTGTGCACAACTCTTGTCATGAATCTTGGTTTGGGGCAACATGCATTTATATAACCCAACACTCATCCACTATAAATTTGGTGCCATGGTTCCCACGGGACATGCCGCAAACCAAGATGTATTTTCAAAGTTCCCTGCAATCTTGGTTCTTGGTTTCTTGGTTTGGTGGCTGTACGCGTACATACGCGTACAAGCACCAAACCAAGTTTTACTTAAAACTCATCAAAATCATGTGTGCCTGCGTACGTGCATGTGTGTGTATATATATATATGGTACCTCCACGACAGGTCTGCAAAAAAAAGGCATTACAATCCATTTCACAAAATCAACAAAAACACCGCAAATAGCAGCAAAATCACACTTCAACCAAGAAAAACGTGAGTAATGGAGGGGGGGTACCATATATATATATATATATATATCTATCTATCTATCTATCTATCTATCTATCTATCTATCTATCTATCTATCTATCTCTACATGTATAGATAACCTACACATTTTTAGACATGTGCGCAGGCACGTGCCAGTAAACAGATGGCAGGTACAAGTAGGCGATGATAAACGGTATCATAGATAGTTGCAGACTCTAACGGATCGTAGATGGATAGATGGTGACACGTAGAGAGAGAGAGAGAGAGAGAGCAGTAGGGATGGACAGATAGCCAGGAGATAAGTAGACACGACAGGCAGACAGATGCATGTTGCGTATTGATTTGAAATATGTTCAATTCTATCTCCACTTTTTGTCGCTCCCTTTTGTTTCTTTTTCGAGGACTCTATGCTCCGTGCGAATGGCACCCTGGAGAGCAGAACTTTTGCGGTACCTCTCTTTCGTCTTGCTGGGGACTTTGTTTTGAAAGACAAGCATTGCTCGATTCTGGAGTCCTGTGCGCTCAGGAGTGTTCCAGACATATGTAGGATGGACTTGTCAAGATGATTTAAAATGTGCAAAAATGATCAAAAATGATTAGATATTTGCATGTATGTGTATACATGAGAATACGTAATGGACTTCTCCAGAGTACAGACATATTGACTCGATTGGTTTCAGGCGTGTCTTAAGATTGGCAGTTCAACCGCACACACACACACACCATGACAGACACCGACAAACTTATAGAAAGGTCCAGTTGGTAACGCAGTTGCTGTCATTCGCCGAACATTTGGACATGTGTGGACAATCAGTTGACAGCCATTGCATGCCATTGCAACGAATTGAACAGTTGAACATGGTAGTGCTTATTGTCCAAGGATCTTGCCATCTTGGAATCACGCTCTTCACGGTAATATGTATGTATGCGGCGTATGCGGTAATATTGTTACCATCTTGGAATCACGCTCCTGGATCGTGCCATACGTTTCCCTTTTCTGCGTGAATTTTTGTGTAGCAACGGCGTTCTGGCGCTCTGAAAAAGGAACTTCCATCCCCGTGGAACCTTACAGCGTCGCAGGCGCCAGCCCCGTGGAGCCCAAGCCGCAACCACAAAGCGATCCAACGCAACCAAGCACTTCAGGAGCTTCCCCAGGAGCTTCCCCAAAGAGCACTTCCACAGCACAGCAGTGCACAGCATGTCTTAAGCGGCAATGTGAAGTGTGAAGTGATGTGAAGTGTATTTATTCGAATAAAGTCTGTGTATTTCTTAATGACACAAAAACCTGCATGTATGCGCGCGCGGACGCGTTCACCAGCGAAAAGCTTAAAATGATGACAGCAGAGATCATTGAGACTGTGCACAAAGGCTTCCGGCAGATTTAAATGCAGAGTTGCAGTGCAAGATGTGCACGGACCAAAGGCTGCACATCACTGACTATGTGACAAATGTTTTGACAATGGTGATCGTCCCATCCTCGGTGCATCTAGACTTGATGCACAGATGTGACAGTTCCATAGACAGTTCCATACAGGTTCACCTTTCACAAGCCAAGGTCTGCCTTGTGAATCATCCTCGATATTTCTATGTGCTTCTTTTAGCGTGCCTGTCCAAGCGATGACTGTCACTGTGTGACGTCGAAATGCTCAAAGTGTGATTCAGAGTGACAAATGTGATATCGATTTGCTTGTTGCTTGTGATATCGGTGACTGATGATCAGTGTCTAGTTTGTGTATGTGGCCTTTTGAAAGAGGTACTTTCAAGTGCTTTCAAGGGTTCTTATGCTTTCTTGGTTCGTTCAGTGTCTCTTCACCAAATTCAAGGCACTTGGTCATTGGTTGTTTCTGTACATGCTCAGCCTTCAGACGTTTGGACAGCGGGGCAGAGCTTGATGTTGCAGACTGTGTCAACTCAACAGTCAGACTGCTGAAGTCTTTGTCTGCTGACATGCGAGGAGTGGCAGAAATGGTGCTGCGTCCCTTTCATCAACTTTTTGATCATGGTCTGAACCCAAGCCTGTTAGATCCTGTTAGCCTGTTTACGCCGCATTGGTACACCACGCGGATTATGTCGTGTTCGCCAGAAAGTGCAGTAGCATATACTCATGCTCAACCCTTCTTTGTATGTAGGAAGAATATGTGCCAATGACTTTGTGTTTCGTTGGAGGATAGTTTGAGGATGATATACAGCTGCTGCCTGAACTTGTGCACTGCCTGCACTGCTTTTGTGCTTCTTTTGCGCCTCTTGCACCACCTGCAACACCTGCATCCTCAGCCGTAATTGTGCTGCTTTGCTTCTGTACAGCCGAGGTTGTTTGTATGGGACTGATGCAAGGAGTGCAGCTCTGCATGGCCCATGAGGAGCCCCTGGGGCGGCTAGTTACAAATGTGGTGTCTGATTGAATTGGAGATGTAACCCAATGTAGGGTGATTGGGGAGTGCATTGAGGAGTGCATTAAGGAGTGCGTTAGGGGAGACTTCCGAGAGTTGGGAGAGCTCTTCAATAAAGATGTCGTTAAGCGAAAATCTGTCAGGATAGCTTGCACAACCTCAAAGCAGCCGAACCTAAACGGCCTCTGACTGTCTCCAAGTGTGGGCATGTTTCTTTCATTTTCTGCTGGTTCCTCTTCTTCTCAAAGACATTTTAAGATGTTATTCCAGTTTTGGACTTTCCTTATCGTCCGGGTTTCCTTGTTTCGCGGTTTCTCACATGTTGTTCCTTCACAGCAAACAAGTTAGCGCGTGTCCAGAACATTCCATACCGTTGTTTTGACGCACAGGTGTTCAGAAATGCTTTTTGGCAGCAGCGTAGCAGTATTGCAGACTTGGGAAATGGTTGTTACATTGTTTCAGTACAACTACCAAGCTGTTGAAAACACATCTTGAACAACGATCTTTTGGGAGTGCAGTTGCAATGCTCTTCAATTGAGATCATCCCAACAGGACTATGTAAGACGGCGAGCCCGTTTGATGAGCAGTTCAAGTGCCAATGAGATGCAGGCACTGAACAACACAGCAAGATGAAGCGAAGGAAACAAGATTGTTCGATCATGAAAATCACCCTCCAAGAGAAAGCATGTGGCAGTTGAACGAGGGGTTGCCAAGCTTCCAGAAACTCTGGACAATGATTTTTCATCTGAAACGAGCAACTTTCTTCAATCGCCTCCGGCTATCCCGCCAGCTGTCCTTCCGGGGGGCCTTGGGCCTGCAATTCGCCATGTGTCAGTGGCTGTTGTAAAAGCTTGGTGCCCAAGCGTTGTGGTGGAAGCGCTTGGTGCAAAAACTTGGTGGTGTAAAGGTGTGTTGGTGTACCTTGTTGGTGTAAAAACAACTTAAAAAGCTTGTTGATGCTAAAATCGTGTTGGTGTAAAAACTTAGAGGAATCAACAAAGCCTTGGTGGTGAAAAAGTTTGTTGATGTAAGAGTTGGTGCAAAAGCTTGGCGGCTATGTGGAGAAAGACTGCAACTACGGATTAAAAAGTGTACCACAATATTGCGTAATTAACGTTGCTGTCAAAAAATTGTCCTACCTGCAATTGCTCCCAAAAATGATGGAAAGGCACGTAGACAGCGGAAAATGAGGACAACGTGTGTTTCATTTTGCGTGCGTTACTTGTAGCTGGTGCTAGCGCCAATGGCAGCGGTGGTGCAAGTGAAGGGGCGAAGGACCGCGAAGAGGAGAAGGAGGAAGGAAGAGAGGGAAGAGAAGGAGAAAATGAAGAGGAGAGGAAAGGACAAGAAGGTGGCCTGGCGGGGGTGGAAGGAAGGGTTTCAGGAATGAAAGATTGTGCGTACAGCATCATGCAGCTACAGCACAGCTCAACACTGAGCAACGCCCTTTCCATCAAGCACGGCAAGGCCGGCGGAGTACTGGAAAGGAAGGGGAAATTCAGTAGCTTCTTGCGTGACGGTGAAACAAGGAGGTTGCTATCATTCTGCTGACATAGACACTGTAATGACATGTTACATCTTGTTATTTCCCAAGTTATCTTTCCCAGGTTCCAGCTATGATGCCGGCTCGATTCCACAGCAAGGCTCATCTTCCGATGTGATAGCCTGTGCAAACCCATGCAAACCCTGCCTCAAGTGTGCTGACATGCGGTTGGGTCAAACACCTGGCACTAGGAGACGTCCTAGTATTTCATTTGACTTCTCATCATCTCTCATCATCTCTCATCATCTCATCAAGTCCTGAGATGTAGGCAATGGATGGGCTGCTCGAAGGGTCCATTTTTGCCTACGTGTCGATGTATGCCCTGTTGAAAGACAATTGGGCAGAGTCTACGCCTTAAGCCCTGTTCAAAGTGTGTTGAAAGCAGCACGCTGTGTCACACATTGGATTTAGCAAGAGCAGAAATGCAACGTGTAGCTTTGGGCAATGCAAAGAAGTGCTTTGAACGCTCACATCTCCAGAAAGCCGAAATATGGTCTGGTCATATTCGCTTCGCAAGGCCTCATTTCAACCCTGTGCTCTTACGACAGGCCGACACGCTCAATCAGCAAATCTTGGGCAGTTCAGTGATCTGCAAATGATCCAATTGAGGACTGGTACGCTCCTTGCTTGTACATTGGGGCGTTCTGCAGTATGCTCAACATTGGATTGGCTCTCATGGAGGCGTGGAAAAGACACTCAATCCTGATCTGGATAAAAACAAATTGAATAAGAACATATGCCAAAGATGTTTGCAGTTTGCGAATGCTTGCGACATTTCCAGCGTATTGCTCGCTTGGCTCCATTAAACAGACTTAGAAACCACTGGTCCATTCTTGCAAAATCCCAAAATGAGGGGTTGCATAGAATTCGTTGTTTCGCCACGGTTCGCCATGTTTCGTGGAAAAAAAACAAAACAAGAATTGCAATTCTTGGGTCGTAGCTGCGGGATGCCACTATTTATGAAATGGGGGATGTGCCACGTTGGTATTTTGGCAGTGCAAGAAACCAACACGCCGCCATTGTGATGCATGATTTTGTTGAGTGAATTCTGCACTCATCAGATCGACCACCGAACTTCAGCTTGCGCTCCAAGCTCAGTGTTTGATTCACAACGTTACTATGACAGAAGTCAAACACTTGGAGACACCTTAGAACAGACAATGAATGAACATTACTTGTCAGTTTCTTGTTTTCTAAATGGAGACATCTTGGAATAACCAGATACAAACCGTGCTGGATGTGACCGTGAATCGTTCACCGTTGACCTCGACAAGACACTTGGCGCTGGGTACTGAGATGTGCTGAGTGGGACTTGCACCGTGCACGTGCACGTGTACCGTGTTCACATACCGCCTCCAGTGGCACTCCCTGAAAAGCAAGGTTCAGAGCATCAGAGTTCTCCACGAGGCTGTTGACGCTTCTCGTGGGGACCCTTCAAGACTAATCTTTGCACGCAAATGGACCGCTCGAGTGTGTCAGATGTCCAGTTCTGAGGCATTCTGTACGTTTATGCGTCCATTGAAATTTTGGTGGATTGCTTACGTTGCAGCCTCGTGGGCGCTCTTTTGGGGGAGCACGCAAGAAGGTGACAGCTTTCGGAAGATCCCTGACATATTCACTTTCACTCAAGAGGCCAGTGACTGCTGGAATCGCAGATATCAAGTCATACATGACAAACATTGATAAGCATAGAAACAGTTGGAAAGAGCACTGCACCATTTGTCAGCATCATTGTGCAGCAGAATGACCTGGATTCGAAGTTGTGCATGGGAATGCAAAAGCTGCTGAAACTGAAGTTGGGGTTTGTCATTGCAGTTTTCCAATGTCACCAGTACCAGTATCCATGCTTTAGTACTCAAAATTTCTCAAAATGAGTTCATGTGTCCTGGGAAAAGCGGCATTTTGTCGAGCTTGAACTGCAACACAAGAAAGAATCTGCATTCTCATTTGCAGTCTAAAGTTAGCCAGGGTGAAGTGGAATGAAGTGGACTGCAGGTCCCCCGTTGGCACTGAAAGAACTACACTCCACGTCCACGGTCCACAGATGTCCACAGTGTCAGAGTTTCTCTTCATGACCTCCTAAGACAACCTACACGTTCGACACTGCAGGTCTCCGTCACCCAAAGAGATCCAAAGAGCATCTAGTGACCTAGTCACACGGCCACAAGTCCCTGTTAGCCTCGTACCAAAGCCCGTGAAGCAGGGGGGTTGGATCATCGTCGTTAAGGAGAAAGGAATATAAAGGAAATGTTGACAAAAAAGTAAAACAGCTAGCAGAGAAAGAAGGCACGTGCAAGCAATCGTTTGATATGTTGGATTGTTCTAGTACTTTGTCAAGGAATTGAACACCCATTTTGCATGCACACCAACACACACACAGAAGTGCACAAAAATCGCTTGAGTTGTGCTTGTGTCAGACTTTCTCCAAAAGCGCATCGTAAACGGAGATATCAGTTTTGTGTTGGCAGGTACCAGACGTACTGTATTTTCAATATAAGAGTGATGGCTTAACGAATCTTCATGGCTATGGTGAAGAATGGCTTCATCGGGTGTCCATGCCGATACAAAGGTTCTGGTCGCAGCTGACTACATTTTTGGGGTCTGAAGCTTGGAGACTTTTTGCATCTTTTAGTCTTTGATGAAGTGCACATAGCACGATGTAGCAGGTCGTGTTGAACACGTGCAGGTAGCGCTCCTCATCATTCTGGGTGGTCGAGACCCGGTGAAGGAGGCATGGTGTGCAAGTGTTCGCTGTCAACTCCCGAGACCATAAATTCGAGGTCCACGCCCTGCAATCAACAAGCTCTGAAACGGTAAATTACAAGGCTCCACATTGCCTTCATAGGAATCATGTAAATACACGTAAATAACAATGATGATATTGTAATCATATTGTATACATCTATATAGTTATTAGATATATTTATATTTATATTTATATATGTATATATGTATATATATTCACATTATTTCTACCGCAACGCTGAAGGCATGCATTGTCTTGGGCTTGCCGCTCTTCATGGTCAACATCATGCAGTCTCGCACACAGAAAGCTTTCAAGTTTAATGTGTGTACAAGGCACATGTAAGGCACATGTCACATGTAAGGCACATGTAAGGACTCGTTTGAAGAAATCATTTCTGGCACAAAGCTTTCATGTGTGGTTTGTTCAGTGTCGGGGTGCGACAATGGCTTCGGAGTACTGAGGTTTGTTGATGCTCCAGGAATGAGCCTTCAGGTGGTCCCCAGTTCATTGGCACACCATGTGAGCCATGTGACACGTCATGTATCATCATGTGCTGCTTGAGAGATGGCTTGGCAAGTCAAGCGGATTATCAGGCAAGGCAAATTTCCGAGATCATGGTTCCGCTGAGAACCGCGGAGTTGGTCGGAGTGTCTTCCCCAGCGACTCTTTGCAAGTCTGTTTGGCACAGAACAGAAACTACTAAACAGAAGTCCAACAGCCAGCGGTCCAGTCAGATGAGAGCAACGCACAGCACGTGCTGTGCAGTATCTACCGTACTCAAGTGAACATGGCTGTGAAGCATTGCGAGAGAAGAAGCCCTTCTCGGCAAGGTTCTTTTGTTTTGTGTCTTTTGTCCAGCTAAAATCAAGGTGCTGCCGGCAAGATTGTCCGTTTAACTCATATTTTTCCTGCAAGAAGGTTGTCACTGCAATGTGCAACTAAGCATGAAACATTCCATTTGGATCCATTCGGGTCTTTCGTTTCTTGTGCCGTTTGACCGAGATTGCCAATCCGTTTGCAATATGTTGAAAGCATCTCTGTTTCAACTTTGCACAACATGTTCGCTGATAATGCACATTCAGGTGGTGGGCGTGCAAGAGGACCGGATAGAGCGAAGGACATCCAAATTGTCCAACATGCAAAGGACATGCCGCTGCCGAGGACTTTGGAATGGTTTCTTTCATGTGGACATTCCATACTTCCTGGGCCCAGTTCCAAGTCCAGAAGTCACACACATCAAAAAGTAAGTTTCCTGTGCCTATCCGTCGTGCCAGTGCCCATGCATTTTTACCTCACCCAAGGCCGTTTGCTGGGCAGCAAGCGCGTTGATTTACTACTTTCTGCTGGCAACATATGCTTCCAGGATGACTCGCATGCATCTCGTTGGATCTCATTGTATAGGCGCTGCAAGTTTGCCTCTCATTGCTCTAGGACAAAGCCTGGCGCTGACCTTCACAGCGCGGTGTGCCTTACATGATTAATCCGGAGATGTTGCAGAATCCTACCGACATCCAGTTTGCATTCTTTCAATTTGTCAACAAGTTCAAAATATGCAAAATGGCATGGCCATGCTGCCGTGTGTACTTTCAGTGCCTCAATAAAATGGCAAATGCAAAGAGGTTATGTTTTTAGTCAGGTGGCCTACGGGGAAGTTGACGTTCTGCGAGATCTTCTAAGCTGCTTGGGCATGTGAAGCCTTTCATGTGATACGGATCAAGTTCAAGTTCAGGTTTCCATATGTTTTCATGTTATCCTAATGGCATGGTAAATATATGATGACAGTCTTGATCATCATGTTCTGGCGTTTTGATCGGGTGGAGTTCAAAGGCGCGCACACACACACACACAGAGTTGAGATGAGTGTGTTAATAACGGTTTCTTCGAGCTCGGAGCAAATTCAAGGAGTTGGCCGAAGTTCCTTTTCCGAAACCGAAGTCAAAATAGTTTGGCATCGATGGCACGCACATCCCGTAGCACAGACAATGGAGTGAGGGAAAAACACCACGCACACACACAAACACACCTGCACGCGGGAACGCACAGCAGAGAGGATATTAATGGAATGACCCAAAGAGACACCACGCTTTGAGAGAAATTGAGAGAAAGTGCACGCTTTTCGCGAAGAAGCCTTTTAACTTTGACAGGAACATCCAAGAACCAAGAGCAAAGTCAACTGTCAAAAAGAGCAAAGATGACCGGAACCACCCAGAGTCCCATCGCAAAGCCGCCCCTGAGATCCAAACCAGGGCAAGCCTGATGGGAACTCTCAGTAAACGTGATTGGAACAGGAACCCCGGCTAGAAACACAGCAAGCATAGTGCTGTGAAGCAACCAAAACCCCGGAGGAAACATGACCAGGACCTTTCCCGAATACCCCGAAGCATCATCGGCAGAAGATCATATTCTGCGTGCACTACTGTGGAAAAAAAGGTTGGAAGTCCCTCTTAAGATCTCTTAAGATTCTTGAAGCATCAGTGATGACTTGAAGTCACTTGAAGTCAAAAAAGGAGAAAGTAGTCACTCGCATGGGGTCGGGCAATGTACATAGTGTGCACCTCAGGAAGCTCTGAACTCGTCTTGGACATCTCTCGTGAGCCTCCCAGAGCCTCTCAGCGTCACAGCCGCCATTGAACTCACAGAGAGAATCCGTTGAAGGCTTTGGGCCGGACGGCAAAAATCCCTTGCACTTAGCAGCTCGGAGAGGGCAGGCACACCGTCCAAAATCTATAGTATTTCTAGGCAGCATCGTGCTTCGTCTAATTCCATCTATCTTCTTTTCTGCTGATTCTTGCAGTGGGTGAAGTTTCTTACCAAGCGCATGTTCGTGCATTGTTGGCTGTGGCGTGCTGTGATGACAGATTGAAACGGTTCAACACTGAACATCTCGTGTTGAAGCAGGTGGAGTGCATGAAACTCCTGGTCGAGGAGAAGGCAGATTTGCAGGTGGGTTGTGAGTTGCTCCAGGTTTTCATATGTTTTTTCATGTTTTTTTCACATGTTAATTTTGAGTCTCAGATTTGTTACTCGTGGGTGCAGGCACGAACTGGGAACAAGCAGCAAAATATGGCCTTGCATTTGGCAGCTATGAACAAGGCAGGATGACTCACTGCTATCTTTTGCTCAATTATGCTCCCCATCATATTTCTGCATTTGTTCTCTGTTATTTGTTGATTCCCGTCATAAGATTGCTATAGTTTTGCTGTGCTATACCTGTGATCCCAAGAATATGTGCGACTCTCCCAAAGAGTTTACACTGTTTTATTTTGCCATTTCTCCACATTGGACTTAGATATTTTGCTGCCATCGCAGGATTCCTATCGTTTTACTATATATGTTGTTCCTGTGCTCTGCCGAAAATACTATTTCTATCCTTGTACTACTGTATCTCATTAGGCTTCCATAGCTTAAATTTATATATGTATATAGTTCTCCCTGCTATTCACTTGCTGTCACTGAAGGGTCTCAATGGTTTTACCACCGTATTTCTATGCACTCCTTTTCTTTGGATTACCTGTTCCTACTTCTGCTCCCACATTCTGTTCTGGTGATCCACACACGATTTGCTGTGGCTTCCTATGCTAGTAGTGTGCTATATCGTACCCCATCCAAATTTTGTTCCAACCCACACTGCTACCCCTATGTTCATTTTACACGAGATGCCGATACTACCCATTGCTTTGCTTTCCCAAATGATTTTCTATATTCCTCTCCCATGCAGTTCATATGGTCTCAGGGTAAGATTTGCCGTTCCCTTGTTTCCCATGCTATTCCTAGACTTACATTGTTTTTCTTTATGCAAGAATTTCTATGGTTTTCCTATACTGTACTGTTTCCCCTGATGGAATTTCAATGGCTTACCCGTCATTCCTCATGTACCCTGTTGGATTTCTATGTTTTATATAGCGATTAACTTCCCAACGGTTTTTCGATACTTTACCTATGCTGCAAATATTTTTCTCAGGCTGTTGATTTTTTGGTCGTGGCTCTAGATGAAGCATAGCTAGGACAAAGTAACGCAAATAGCGACCCAGATTTGGTTATCTATTACTTACATATAATATGGCAGATATGTGTGTTTTTTAGAGATTTGACAAGGTCTTATCAATTTATCCTTGCTTTGGATGTTTTTGTGCCATGATAACACTTATGCTTGCATATAGAACCACTATCTTCCTCAAACAGATCTTGTGGAGTATGGGGTGGCATCAGTCTCGAGGTGTCAGTCACTCCCACCATGGGAGTTCCAAGGTTTTATCAAGCTGTTCATGTGCCATTCCATACCATTCTATACTATTCCATACCATTCCATACCATTCCATACCATTCCATACCATTCCATGCCATTCCATGCCATTCCATGCCATTCCATGCCATTCCATGCCATTACCAAGAAAATCAATGTTCACCATGTAATTTTCGCGCTATCCCTGAACAAAGTATGGATTACCCCTTGTTGCTGTTGTTATGCTCTCACTGCATTCCATTCTCATGATCTATCCAGAAGATTAGGTGCATGACTTCCGCTCATATCCCTGTATTTTTTTCATGGCGTGTCTATGGGATTTGATGCTGTTCCTATGCCTTTCCCCATAGGATCAAGGTCCATCTTTGATTGGATCGGCATTAAGAGCATATGAATAGATTTATTTGTACGTACAATATGTTTCTGTCATCACCACCACATGATTCAATTATTGAAAAACAGCATGGGACAAGAAGCACAGGTCTTTTTATTGCCTTCTTTGCTTTGCTTTTTTCTAAACTCCTCATACTTCCATAGTATCTAAAAATGAGGAGTTTCTAGCTTAACTTAAGTTTTTGCCATTTCGTTCCGAAGCAGAATTTCCCTCACTTTGGTTTGGATACATGACACTTTCCAGGCAGCATGGTATGTCCAGAGATCAGATCTGATCCACACGGGATCTGATTTACAGGGGATCCAATCTCCGGGTCCGATCTGCACAGCGCCACGAATGAGCAAAGCAAAAGAAGAAAAGAGTGTGTTTTTTTTTTGTTTTTTTTCTTCCCCCCTTTGGCATTGGAGGCCCCCCAAAAATCGGACCTGGGGGTCCGACCCTTGTAGCCTGCCACAACTAGTATCTAAAGCACAAATTATATAACAATCAGTACAGTAAGAGATTAGGGAATAGTAAAAAGATTAGAGGTACACTTCAATTTGGATGATCAACACTTTGCTGGAATGTGCAAAATTCAGGCCTGCCCAGCATCCCCTTCTGAAAAAGAGGGATTCCTATGGACTCCTATTTTGGAGTCGCCCAAGGAAGCCTTCCGGACCTCCAGAGGTTGAATGAAAAAAATGATTACTTTGTATTGCATGGAAAAAAATTGGCTGAAAGACTCATCAGACCCTTTGACCAGTTCCAAGCTGGCATTTTGTTTGCGAAGACACTGCTGGAAAACTATCACCCCAGATTTTGAGGAGATCAGCTTCAAAAAGAGATTCTGCAATAAGATGCCGTGGCGCTGAACAAGTCCTAAGGTCAAACATTTCTTTGTTGTTTGCTATGGAAGAATTATCAAGAATAACGATTGTGCTCGGGACATTCAAAACTCCAAAACATTGATCCCGGGCCACACAGAATTCTCAAGGATTGTGTTGTGGGATATTCAACACCTTGTCGAAGAAAGGTTGTGGTATGGTAGTGTTTGACCGAAAAAGTTTGTCAAACAAAGCGGACAGATGCGGACCCTTTTTGTGTAAAAGCAGGTACCAAATGCTGCGAAGTTCCTTTGCCGAGCTGGACAAGGAGATCCTCACATTTTGAATGTCCTCGGCACAGAGACACGAAAGCAGCCAGAGCACTTCAGAGCACTTGAATGAAGTGAGCACTTCATCGAGTTAAACATCGAGTTAATGAGATATTCATTTTGAGTTCATTGAGGCCACAAATGCAGATGGCGATACACCCCTCCATATTGCGGCCAGATGTCAAAGTGCCAGAGGCTCAAGATCAGTCAGGTAAAGAAAACTATCAAGATACAGCTTTGGGTGTGACACCCAACGCACCTACACATACAAATAGAGAAACACTGATAAAGCAAAGGGTACGTTCATTGAACACGGTGGTGCCGACATTACTTAACAAATCAATTTGGTGTTTGTGTATATGTGCGTGCTGACGTAGATCTATATAGTATGCAGTATGCTCTAGAGTCGGTGCAAAATTGGAAGCAACAATTTGTCATCCAAGAACAAGGTTGGCCAATAGTAACATCCTTTTTAGAAAGTGTTTTGCAAGCATGAACACCCTCAAAACACCATTGCCACAACACCAAAACCCTTACAAAACATGAGCGCCAGAATGCCACCACAAGAACACACAAACCCCAGACACCAAAACAACGCAGTGCTGCAAATACCAAGAACAAAACCCCGCCACAACAACACTGAAACACCACCTGAGCACCACCAAAACACAACAGAACCACTACCGCTGCCACCACCATCACCACCACCATGACCACCATCATCACCATCATCACCAGAACAGCACCGAAAACCGCCACTGAAACCAAAACATGGTTATGAGAATACCAAAAACAGCAACACCCGAACAGTAAAAACACCAAAACAACCCAACAACAATCAAACACCACAACCAAAACACTGCCACCAAACACCAACCCTAGACCCTAGAATCTAGAACACCAAGACTCCTTGAAAGCAGCACCGCCACAACATCACCAAAGTCATCTATCCGAGAGAGATCGATCCAGCAGTTCCCACATCGCAATTTTCCTCCTTTGGGCGACACGCTTGGCTCGCGCTTAAAATCGCAGTCTTGACATTTGACACGCACTTTGTGCAAGAGGGCCGGCCACGGGATCTCCAAATCCTAATTTCTCTTCAGTTTTTGATGTGCGATCCATGCTACGTGCGAGAGTGTCAATTCCAAAAACCCCAAAATCACAATGTCAAAACAGGTTTTTGTGTTTGACACGTGCTTTGCATGAAATGGCTGGCTCCAGCACCTCCCAGAATTGCAGTTCGACATCAATTTTTGGACATTCGACATGCCCTTTGTGCGAAAGGGTTCGCTCCGAGACGCTCAAAATTGACAACAGGTTTTGAGTTTTGGCAAGTGTTTTGTGCGAGATTGAGCTGCGGACTTGCCGAGCGCCTCAAAAGAAGATTACTAAGAAAAGAATCAGAGAGAGAGAGAGAGAGAAAAACAAAAGAAGAAAGGTATACAAAAAAAGGTATACACACACATATATATATATATATATATGTATATGGAGAAGAAAGACAGATATAGAATGAGAAGAAAGATATGAAAGATATGGAAACAGACAAGAAAGACAGATATAGAATGAGAAGAAAAATATGAAAGATATAGTATATAGAGAAGAAAGACAGATATAGAATGAGAAGAAAGACATGAAAGATATAGAATATAGACAAGAAAGACAGCTAGAATGAGAAGAAAGATATGAAAGATATAGTATATAGAGAAGAAAGACAGATATTAAATGAGAAGAAAGATATGCCAGATATAGAATATACACAGGAAAGACAGATATAGAATGAGAAGAAATATATGAAAGATATGGAAAATGGAAAAGAAAGACAGATATAGAATGAGAAGAAAGCTATAAAAGATATAGAATATAGAGACCAAAGACAGATATAAAATGAGAAAAAAGATATGAAAGATATAGTATATAGAGAAGAAAGACAGATATTAAATGAGAAGAAAAATATGAAAAATATAGAATATAGACAAGAAAAACAGATATAGAATGAGAAGAAAGATATGAAAGATATACGGCCAATTCTGACCTTATGCCCGGAACGCCAATGTTTTGTCCGGCCAGCCCGCCATCAGCATCATCATTGCCATCATGATCATCATGATCATCATGATCAGCATGATCGTCATGATGATCATCATCATGATCATCATCATCATCATCATCATCA
Source organism: Symbiodinium kawagutii (assembly GCA_009767595.1). Classification (NCBI taxonomy): domain Eukaryota; class Dinophyceae; order Suessiales; family Symbiodiniaceae; genus Symbiodinium; species Symbiodinium kawagutii. The sequence continues at coordinate 57,446 of VSDK01010561.1, read as the reverse complement.
TCATCATCATCATCATCATCATCATCAGCGGCGTGGTCATCCGGGACGTGGTGGCCCCACACGCACCCCCGGGGAAAGGATATCCTGGGGACGAGGGGGCCATAACATCATTACAGGTCATGTCATATTACAGCTAGGGGGCCCTGTTGGATTTGATTTGATCGAAAACCTCATTATGTTTCATGCCATTTGCAGCCAATTCGGGCCTGGTGGGTTTGATGTCATCCATAACATCATGACAGGTCATGTCATATTAAAGGCAGGGGCGCCTGGTGGCTTTGAAGTCAGCCGGAAAATCAGTACAGGCCATGTCATTTTACAGCCAGGGGGCCTGGTGCATTTGTTGGCATCAGCAACACGACTTCAGTTCATGCCATTTCATCATTGATCAGCGAGGCCTGGAGGTTTCCTTGGCTGTTATGTGGCCATCATGTTGGTGCGGAACATTGGAATATGCGGGGCCCGGAAGTTATGTGTCCGTTGAACGACGATGGGTGAGAACCTGTATGTGTGTCTGGGCAAAAGGTAGGCATTGCGCGAAGATATGACAGATATAGAATATAGAGGGAAAAAACAGATATAGAATGAGAAGGCGGATATTAAAGCTATAGAATAAAGATACGAAAAACAAATACACATGAGAACAAAGATATAGAATATAGAGAAGGAAGGCAGACGTGACATATACTGTAGAATGAGAAAAAAGGTAGGAAATATGAGAAAAAATACAGATTTAGAATGAGAAGAAAGATCGAGAATATAGAGGAGAAAAACAGATGTATAGAATGAGGAGATAAATTGAAAAAAGTACGAAAGAAAAAAGAGAATTTAAAGCGATAGAACAAAGAGATATAGAACATAGAGTAGAAGAGAGGAAAAGAGAGAGAGAGAGACGGAAGGAGCGAAAGGGATATGAAGATGTAAGGTGTAAGATGATGTAAGCATGTGGAATGCACATGAATGTAAGATGTGAATTGCAAGATGTGGATATCTAGGATGTGATTATGCAGGATGTGAAGATGTAGAATGTAACGTGTGACCACGTAAGGTGTAAAGGTGTTAGCTGTGACCACGGAAGATATGAAGATGTAAGATCTGAAGATGTCATATGTACGAAGATATAATATATGAATTTCACGATGTATTCCTGTGAAGAAACTACGCTCCGATCCTCTCTAGAAAAATTGATTTGATCTTCACATCGGCTCCCATTGCTCTCATGTTTACTTACTGGGGTTTAGGCTCATTGGAAACCGTAATACCTGGCGTAGCGGAAATGGCTCAGGCAATTGTATGAAATTTGGTTCATATTGGTTTCTATTGTATGTTATTTTCGTTTGTGTTTTGTGTTGGCACCGTATGGCACCTGCATAGCTATGACAGAGCTCCGACATTCAAGGTGGAAGTAGTGCGGGAATTGCTTTCCCATCCTGCAACAGATGTGAGGCTCGCTGACGGCCCCGGCGACATGTAAATTTGTCCACCTGTATCAATGAAGTGTGCAATTTCGTAGATCTTCCGAGCAGTTTCACTGACATAACATGGTTTCTCATCGGTGCATCAGTTGCATCGGGTCCTTTGTCCCAACATTCTGCCGTCAGGATCTACAACAAACAGGGACTCAATCCTGCGGATTGTTTGGGTCTCAAGGGATCCTGGTTGCTGGGTTTTGTGTGTTACATGCGTAATGCCCCTGACGCATCTTGATGCTTGTGATAAGGTGCGGCGTCGGACAAATTCAGTTTTCAGCGCGAAAGTGCTGAATGTTTGATTGCTGACATGCTGCGGTCAGCAGAGGTCCGGAATGTCAAGCCGATTTGCAATTCCTTGGGCACTGACGAGCACGGTGTTCAGATGTGTTCAGCTTTGAGGCCGAAGCCAGGAGTGGAGAGCAAGCTGCCACAGCTAGGCTTCTGAGCATGAAAAACATCTCACCACAGCATCCTTTTGGGCGCAACATTCGCCATGGTGCCGCAGGCAGCCGTTCTTTTCACGACCATCCACAGAGGCAGTGAATGTTTTGTTTGTTTTTATGTTTGCTGTTTGTCCGGTACTTTCTCCAAACTGGGCTCCAAACTTGCCAAAGACACAGGATGGTGCTCAGCTGGCAAAGCCTGAGAAAACACTGGAGTTGTCCACGCTACAGAGCGAAAGGCGGACGTTTCAATGTTTGAGACTGACAGGTGACTCGCTGAAACATGTTCGATCAAGAGTCAAAGTATATAATTTGTTTCGGTTGATTTGCTGAAGAGAGTGACACGGATTTCATGTACAAATAGTAGATTGGAAAGGCCCAGTTGGGTTCACATGTCTTTCCTTCGCGCAGTTTTCTCGAACACCAGGAGATATTCACTGGATAATGTGTGGTCTTCTTTGAGCATTTTCTTGCTACAGCACAATTGTTTTGTGGAAGGCTGTTGGCTAGAGCCCAACAGCGAAACCATGGATACCGTCATGCAATCATAGACGCACACGTGTTGGTGATTGCCCTGGTTCTGCTTTTGATTTCGTAATCATTCCAAAGCATGGAACATTTTTGTGACTGTAGGCTGGAGCAGTGTGCAGGCAGAAACGATTCGATTGATATGTTGATACCACTAACATCCACTAACTATACAATTCACCAAAAGCAAACTGTGCATCTCCCTGTCAGATAGCAGGGATCTATCTACCCACAAGCGAAGACTGATATCATGTCAAACATAGTATCTATCCATATCTATCCGAACCTACCTACGGTTCGGCAAGATGAGATGTTACACCCAGAGGGCTTAACGTGTTGAGCAAGAACAGGAAAGTGGAGCGTCCAAGGAATCCAGCTTGCCTTTAGCAGTGAGGGTCACTGTCGCGATCCAAACAACCATGGTGGTCTAGACCCGAATTTCTCAGCTGCAACGGTTCATACTCGTGCCGATAACAAGATAGGACCATCCGGAACTGCTTGCAGTGCTAAGCATTGCTAGTTGATGCCAATTGCCCAGACGAAAGGCTGGTAACTCCCTGGGCCGTTCTTACTCGAGTGCCAATCGAGCGTGAGCTTCTCACAGCACAATGTCGCACGATGTTGCACGGTGTTGCACGTTCTTTCTCCTTGACTCTGACCTTTCTGGGTGCAAGACATGGACCGCCATGAATCGGAATTCTGCATTGTCATAGTGAAGCAGGAAATGTGGCACCATAAGACCATAAGCTACTTTTGTCCAGGTGTGCAAGCAAGGGAAGCCATTCATATGGCCGCATGTCTAAGTATGTGCTTAAAAGTGCTTAAAACTTCCCCCAAGAAACAGATTCCATGGGAAAGCATCCTTGTGAACACAAGTTTTAGCATTTATTTAGACGAGAATGAAACTTTTTGTCGGACAAATGGACTGGAAGCAAACCTGGTGGCAGGGGTGGTGAGCAAGACCGCACTCAGGCGCATGTGGCAGCGTCGATGGCAGTCCTTCTCGAGATGTGTTTTTGATATTTGTTGATTCGATTGGCAGAACGCCATGAATTGATGTTGCCAGAGTTTGAACGGCTTTCGCTGTCCACTGTTCAAACATGTTCAAACAATGACCAACATGTTGAAGCAATACGCATTTCACCTCATGATGTTCTACCTATAGTGTCAGGCTTCGCTAGCCGGCAGCAGGGAAGAACTTGGTATGTGGCGCAAATGTGAAATGATGAAAATCTGTTCCACATGTTCCAACCCAAGGCTGCAGATAAGGAATCACAGAAGTTCCAATACTTCCAACTCACAAAAGTCCCAAATCTTGAAGCAAAATGAACCCAGAGAAAGCACAACCTTCAAAAAAATTACATGTCCAGACCAGAGGGGGCAAAACCACCCCCCAACTCTTTGGAAGTATCCAAAATCGTTACAAATTGTCATGCTCGGAGCGCTATAGGAAGTGAAGTTGTTCAAAAAGAGCAGGCAGCCGTGGCGCGAAGCACGTTCAGAAGTCAAAATCCTCGAACTCCGATTGTCTCAAGAGAGCAGGCGGCTGTCAGAATCATTCAAAGCTGAACGCCTTGCGAGGTTTTTTGATGTTCCAATAGAGACAGGTAGAGATGAACAGATAGACAGATAGGGAGAGGGAAAGATGGAGAGAAAGATGGATAGGGACATGGACTGGTGCGCAAAAAGTGCCACCGGCCACACAAAACACCGTGGATGGGCGTCATGGGTGACCGGCGCCCCAGGTCTCTCCAGTGCCACACCATTAACCCACCAGAGACGATGAAATCAATGATGACAGTGAGTGATAATTAACAATGATCAGAGATGGCAATGATGAGTGACGACGATCATGAGTGATGAGAGGGAGGAGAGGAGACGGACGAGAAGGAGGAGAAGGAGGAGAAGGAGGAGAAGCAGGAAGAGAAGCAGGAGGCAGGAGCAGGAAGAGAAGCAGGAAGAGAAGCAGGAAGAGAAGCAGAAGAGAAGCGGGAAGAGAAGCAGGAAGAGAAGCAGGAGGCAAGAGGCAGGAGGCAGGAGCAGGAGGCAGGAGCGCGCTAAAAATCAGACCACCGCACACATTCAGGAACATATCTTTGCTTTAAGCCCATTCTTCACATGCATAGAGATGTTTGTGAAAAATCACAGAAATAAATTAATACCTGCATGTTTAGGTGTAATCAGCAAATTTAATTGCAAGTTATGTACATTTCTGAATGTTCTGAAAGGGTTGGGGTTCCACGGCACTCGAGATTGGTTGTTGTTGTTGTTGTTGTTGTTGTTGTTGTTGTTGTTGTTGTTGTCCTCGTCGTTGTCCACGGGCTCCTGCTTTCAGTCCTTCTCCAGCAGCCAGCGCCAGCCGTTTCTCAGACACGCTCCCTGTGACGGTGGATATCTTTCTATCTCTTTCCCAAATGAGTTTGCCCACAACAAAGCAGATAAGATCAATGTCAGCAGATGCACAGGACGCCCGCGAATCGCAAGATGGACCGAGGATGGGTTTGCGCTGCTGTCAATTTGTTGCATCCACTCTGTACACATGCTTGCATGCGTGCGCATACATTGCACCGCTTACATACATCCATGCAAAAGTACATACTCCAAACAGAAATGCGCTTGTTTTCTCTATGGCCGTATAGGTACCATGCAATTGCCGTACTTATGTGTTCATATATGTATGCGTGCCACGTAGGTAACATGCGCGTAATGCATGTAGCGCTTGTAAAGCGTCCATTCGTGTATGTTCGCATGCGGTTTTCATTGCCATATGCATTTGTGTGCATGTATGCACGTACGTAAATGCATATGAGTGCATGTATCTTGTCTAAGTATGTCCATATGCAAGTAAGTCAGTAAGGAACTCAGTGAGTAGCCAAGCAAGCATGTTTGTGGGAATGCATGTATGCATGTATGCATGTATGCCTGCCTGCCTGCCTGCATGCCTGCCTGTATGCCTGCCTGCCTGCATGCCTGCCTGCCTGCATGCCTGCCTGCATGCCTGCCTACCTGTATGTAATGTAATGTAATGTAATGTAATGTAATGTAATGTAAGGTTACGTTACGTTACGTTACATTACGTTACGTTACGTTACGTTAGGTATGTATGTATGTATGTATGTATGTATGTACGTACGTACGTACGTAGGTAGGTAGGTATGTATGTATGTATGTATGTATGTACGTATGTACGTATGTACGTATGTACGTATGTACGTATGTACGTATGTACGTATGTACGTATGTACGTATGTACGTATGTATGTATGTATGTATGTATGTATGTATGTATGTATGTATGTATGTATGTATGTATGTATGTATGTAT
>VSDK01010561.1:18522-37898 GCA_009767595.1 Symbiodinium kawagutii | reverse complement strand
GATGGCGACGGCCATTCTGGCCACTCTCATTGCATTGGGAACACCTCTCAGCTGGAAGAAAACCCACTTGGCTGAGATCAACACATGGCTTGGCTTTGTGGTTCACCCGAACATTCCCCAGGTTCAAATGGCGGCTCCGAAACATGTCATTGTCATGGAGCTCCTCACCCAACTCATCGAAGACAAGGTGTTCACTGCCAAGGAGATCGAGAAAGCTTTGGGCCGGATCCAGTGGGCCACTGCAGTTTGCCCATTGACCAAGAGCTTGATGCAACCCTTTTGGGCCTGGAAGATGGCTGTCACGAGCTCAGGTCGACCGCCAAAGTTCGTCCGGCTCTTGGCTCTCTTGCTCCAACACCTGTTTACCAGACCATACAAGCAACTCTCCCCCTACTTACCCAAGAGCACGTGGTGGGGGTGCAGTGATGCAAGTGCCTCCTCGGAAGGCCAGGCCTTCATTGGGGGCTGGCTTTCCAGCCAACCTGACCCTGGTAAGGACACTGTTTGGTGGTTCCACATGGAGATCACACCCCAGGAATTCCGCTGGGCCTTTAAAGAAGGGGATCCCAAGAAGCGGATTGCAGCCTTAGAGCTCTTTGCCACCCTGATCCTTTGCCACTCCATGCTTGACCACCAAGGCCATACTACATCCCATGTTCGTCTGCCGGTTGGCAGTGACAACCAAGGTAATGTCTTTGCTCTCCTGAACATGGCTTCCAAGAAGCCCCATACAGCCATCCTCCTCATGGAGCTAATCTTGACATTGCACACTTCAGGCAGCTCCCTTGCTCCATCTCATGTTCCTCGTGAACTCAATCAATGGGCAGATGAACTCACACACACCGACTTCGTGGGCTTCAATTCCTCTCTCCGCATCGATGTGAAGGCATACTTGGCAAAACTTTTGCTCGTCCCACGACTACGACCTGATGGCCAAGTAGATTTCACCGACTCCTCCACCCAAAACCCCGGAACCGGGTTCGGTGGACTGTCCTGTTTCCCTTGGTTGAGGCCCCTATCAGGAGCCTCTGGCCCTGAGAAAGGGGCCGACCAAAAGTTTTGTACAGGATAGGTGGGAATCTCGACCTGGCACACACACTAGGTCAGGCGGGATACCAAAACTTTTGGAACATAAAACCTGCAAGGCAGGTGTTCGAAACCCAGACACAAGGGAACCAGGACAAACTGGCACCAATCCACTGCGAAAGGAAAAGAGAAGGAAGGATTGGTGCATAGAGTCTGTCCTGATGTCAGTCAACTCTCTCTTTCTTGATCTGACATTTTTTCACACTTACATACATATATATATATCCATAGCGATATGTTTTTACACAAGCACAGTCTTTCTCTTTATCTGGTCTTCGCGCCGGAGTGCCTGGAAGCAGGATGCAGGTCAGGTAGGGAAGCCCTTTGGGGAAGCCCTTTGGGGAAGTCCTTTGGGAAGACTATGGTTATCAGGTTGTGGACAGTGGATGGTAGCAGATAGTGTCATCTTCGAATGGCCAATGCTTGTGGCTGTCGGGGACAACACATGAGTGTGTTTGTGGTGCAGTGCAGTCTTGATGGCTATCGTGTTGGTTGTCATGTGGTCATATGGGGGTTCAAGAAAAGCCGCCAGCTGCAGTTTGTGAGGCGCAAAACCTCCGTGGTGGAGTGCAACAGTTTCAGAAAATAACAACTGACAATGCACACCTCGAAGAATAACATGCAAAGTATGTATCATAAAAAACATGTCCAATGAAACATTATTTCATTTAAACCATCTCATCGGAAGTCATGCAAAGATGGAAAGATCGGGCTGTTGCTGTGATGAGAGGTGGGTTGAGAACGAAACTCTGCAATGGCAGTGTCAAGATGTGGCTCTGGTAATTCCATTTTTCCTGAATAATTTTAGACGAGCTTCGGCCTAAGCTGCTTTTCCCTGTTCGAATACTTGCCAATTATGGCTAGGCAGCTTTTTGATCGTACATGTGCCACCATGCAGTTGCTGCATCGGGGATTCAGAGGTTCCATTGTTTTGCGAGGAGTTCAGTTCCGTTCAGTTTCAGACAGAAGGAGACGGTAAATGGACAGACCATGGGCCGTTTGAAGAGATGTACTAAAGGCACCAGTATTCCTTAAGGCTCTTATGATTCCCTGTCATTGTATTGCATTGGTTCAGGATGTTGAGGGTATGACAGGCATGGAAGGGTTCATGGATTTTCTATCTTTTTCATGAAGTCAACGACAAGTGCTGCCAAAGAGCATGGGTGGAGTGTTTGATGGACGATTTTGAGGAGGCCTGATGCAGGTTTGCACGTCCTTACGAAGGCCATAGTAGATCATGATCAATATTTGATGGAGTTTTTGTTCATGGTTCCTGTAGGGGTTCGCGAAGTTGTCTGTGATGGTTTGTGTGTCCGCAGAGATTGTCCTGGAAGATGGAAGTGGTTTCAAAAGGGACCCGGAATCGAGTAGAAGAAGGGCAAGGTGGTCACCAACGCTATTTTGTACAGGGACCTACTGTATCAGTTATATACTTGGAAGGTTTATCCCTATGGTTAGATTACATAGAATCCTTATAATCATGTAATCATGTATATATATATATACATTTACATGTAGTTTGTCTATGTGTGAGTTGTTTTGTAATCGGGCTTGATCCGGCCCATCCCTTCTCTGAGCGATATTGAGCGATGATGGAGGATGCGTGTAGGTTGGAGACTAATTTTATGAAGGCTTTACCGACAAAGCAGAGATGACACCATGTCCATCCTTTTCGATCTAAACCTGTACGAAATTCGCGCCCGTCTGAAAACATCATCGCATCTCTGTGTTTTTTGAAACGTCCATAATATTCCATCACATGTAGTGATTTGGTCACATGAAGATCTGAAAGTACATGTGGCGAAATTTGCAGGAACTCTCGTCCGTCAAGTCCGCACAAAAGCTACACGAAATCTCTATCACGCTTCATTGTCCATGCGGATTACATATAATCCACTCTGGTGCCAGCATGTGCCAGCTACAATGACACATGGCATATTTGCTTCATCCACGCATATCGAGGGTTTTCCCAACGTGGCAAACTGCCTATCATCGGGTAAGATAGCCTTATTTCAGTTGCTTGCGAGATCATGATTTTACCCAATCCCTAGTTTCTTTTTGTGGCACCCAGTGAACCGATCTCGCCCACAACTCTTGGTGTTTCCAGTTCAGGAGACTTAATTATGCTGAGGCTGTCAAAATGCTTATGTAAAAACCACAAGATGAGCAGCTTCCTCTACCTTGCGACAACGATGTCGCTGCAAGCACGCACCATTTGTACTGACCAGATCTCGGAAAAGGATTCCCCAAGGATCCAAAATTATGGATACACTGGAAGCGTTTGTTGTACATTGTTGTACTATGTTGTACTCTATTTTGTTTCCATCACCATACTACAAGCTTCATTTACAAGACATCAGTTTAAGGGCTACGAAGGCCCGAAGACCAGCATAGCTCCACAAAAGCTGCACCACCTTGCTTTTGATTATTTCTGAATGCATGATGCTCTCAGGTCTGTTGAAGCCCCTATTGCAGTAACAAACTGCGGTTGCTCCTCCGCGTTTGAATCAGAAGTGCAGCATCATGACCAGCGGGAGTCTTGTGAAGTGAAATTGCTTGGCCTGGCCAGGTTTATCTTCCTTTATGCTGAGTGCTGGCAGGAATCTCATAAGGAATTGAGCAAGTATGAGGGAAACAACCGAGTCACCACACTGGCCGTGATGAAAGATGATGAAAACAGGGCTTCATTGGCCAGACGGTATGGGCGTAGAATGGGTCAATACAGATCAATCATTTACAATGCAAGGAAGTTTGGCTGAGCAACTTCCGAGCTACGGACACACCCAGTATCACTACTTCGCAAGGGATCCAATATCTTCGGGAAAAAAATTGACAATAGAAGAAATGTAAAGAGCAAAGCTTTTTGCTTTCGATTTCGACAAAGAAACGGCGCGGCGTTGCCAGAGCTCAATCTAAAGCATCGCATGTAGCGTTTCCACAGGGCTCTGGTGGGAGCTCGATTTCAAGCACTGCATTCGAAGTAGGGTCATGAAGATGAGAGATCGTTCATAAGGCTTTTGACTTCCATGACCGTTGATTTTTTCGGCATTGTGTGCGGAGATGTTTTTTTGCCAGTCCAATTCTGGAATCTAGAAGTGGAATGAAGTGGAAGCACTTGAGACGTCTCCAAGAATTCCGAGAGGGAGAGAGGGAGATGTAGGGAGGTAGACGGACAGGTTGACAGATCGGATACTATTGATCCAATAGGTAGATAGGGTCGATATGAAGACGGATTGATAGATGTGGCGAGAAAGACCAGATACATCAGAAGTTAGACAGATAGGATCAGATAGGAGTGAAATTGACATACTTGCAGAATCTTGCAGATACGAAGTGCAGGTAAAGCAGTAGATCCTAGCAGCAGACAGGTAGACAGGTAGGCTGCATGCGCAAGAGCCTAGGCTGCCAAGGATCATTGCAACGTGCATAAAGCCCAAGAGTTGGGCGAATCTAAAGCTAAACTGATACGGTGAGTGTAGATGGGTGTGGATGGGTGTGGGGAACGACTTTGGGAGGCATTATGTGGAATTGTCGTGATATCTTTCGCGTAGCAGGTGTGCAAAATGATATGAATTGCAGTGTGTTTGACAAACACAAGGAAAATGTATAATATGTTTTGAGCCTGGAAGGGTTGGGAAAAGCTGCTGTTGGGATGATAATTTTGCGGCGAGGCTGAAAGAAAACAATGCATTTTTCGGGCTTTTATTGCGTCCAAGCTGCCCGATGCACAATGTCAGCATCCCAGGCTTGGGAGCCGTGAGTAAGTTCTTCCTCGGTTCTATTGCTGAAGATGCGGAGAAAGGTGCGTAGCTGCGTAGCTCAATCTTTTGTGCCGAAATTCAATTTCAAAATAGAACTGCGGACTTGAAACTTGAAACGCCAGATTTCAATGAGTCAAGCGCAGCCGCTTCCAGCATCGAGGAGTTGCAGCCCTGATTTGCGTTGCAACCTGTTTGGTCCAATGATTTGCCTTCGGTTCCCGAGACTCAAGATTCAAAAGCTCTTGGTGCAAAAATGGTGTAGGAAAGATTGAGAAACTTTGTACTTAATACGTTTGGCTCAAAGGTCGGTGATCCAGCAGGCGGTGAAAAAACTGTTTACTGCAATTAGGAGAAGTGTTGATGCTTTGTAGTATAGAATACTCTTTATGTAAAACCTTTGGTGCACCAGGTTTTGGTAGAAGGATTTAAAACTGAGGTTGTTTGGTTCTTACGTTGTGTGATTAGTTTTCACTTGAATCATGCTGTTGTGTTCAAAGTATTGGAGCAATCGAATCTTTAGGTGAAGAAACGTAGCGATGTGCATGGCTATCTGGTGTCAGACGTCTGGCATGTTTTGTATTGTAAACCTTCTCTAGTGGAAGAATTAAAATGTTCATGTCAGTTTCCGAGCATGAAAGGGACAAGTGTACTTGCCACGCTAAACGCACACATGGTATGCGAAAAGGACATGAAGTAAAGATTCAGGAAATCAAAGTGTCAGACCAAACAGAATGCACTCGAACAGAAAGGGTTGTGACAGGGATAGGAACACGGGAAGGCGGCAGTCAAGCAGTCCAAAGAGTGGTAAAGGACTCTCAAAGTGCCAATGACCCAGACGAGAGCAAAAGAGTGTGGAAGAGGAAGAATCTTAAAGATGAAATTTGGGCCCACTTGATACCAGAGCATTGGAAAGCTATTGTGAGCAAAGCGGCCAACTTGGTTTTTTAGATATACGCGAAGGAGAGGCCGGGGTTCATTTTACTTCACAAGTGCTGAGTGTAAGTATACTGTGCATGCAAACACATGCCTGTGCAAGAATATGGGTGTGACACTATTGGCAAGACGCCTTTTTGTGCCCGGGGGATTTGCGGTGCCATAGCTAAACTACGTCCATAGCCGCTGTTTGGCCTCCTGGAGAACAGAGATTGTACAATTTATTTCTGTGTACAAATGAATTTTCTTAAGTATATTCTGTGTATATGCAAATGGTCAATCAACAATTGTTCAGAAAAACTATGGGTGCTTGAAGAGTCTTTTCACAGTAAGAAAAATATAGTTATGATGCATTGTCAAATATGATGTTCAAAACTGCATGCGATATTGTTTGCGGTATACAACCTCGATTTTTTGCACTATTGACTGTATCCTACAGTACATCCTGCACCGGATATACAGTACTTCGTGTACTGGATATATTTTAGACACAATCTTGATACGTATTGTTTTGCCCACATTGTATATAGTGTTGCTAATGATGTGAATGTATAGATATTTACAGTACATAAATGCTATTTATGACGTAAGATGTGCGCGCGTGTGTGTGTGTGTGTGTGTGTGTGAAGATTTAATTTTTGGCAAAGGCCAGGAACAATTTTCAGCCCTTCTTCATGCCCCCCCTTCAGAGGGCATCATGGGGGTGAGCTATGCGGGTAGCAAGTGTACTGAATGCCCCATTCTAGGTGCCTTGTACATCACCATGTTTTGGGGGAATATCATGTATACATTTGAATCCAAACTTGTGATTCAAAATATTGACCGCACCAGAAAATGTCGATGTTATTCTTCTTGTCAAATGATCAACCTTGCACATGTATTGTACACAGCGACCTGGAGTTTGATGCCCCAGATTTCCCTCAAAATGTTCAAGATCAGATGATCAGACCACCAGAAATTAGGAAATAAGATAAAGAGAGATAGCATATTCATATATGTTCATGTCATTTCATGTCAGTCAACTTTTTTTGAGCCCTTCCGGGCTTGGACAGGTTCTTGAGCATTTGCTTTTTAATTCCTGTTGCTTGTTTGTGGCTGGGCAATCAAGTTTCTGCACACGTGCCCAAGATTGCAAGATTAATGTTTGACCTTGGGGATCTACAAATCTCTACGATGGTGACGTGCTTTCTCCCTTTTGCGAAGTCGGTTTTGGGAGCTGCCTTTTTTCCGCCGCCAGGACTTTACAGAAATGCGCTTGCTGGGTGAGGGCGCCTTTGGAAAGGTGTCCGTGATTTGATTTCTGGGAGTAGCTGGGGTCGATTAATTTGTCCATTCATATTTGTATATGTATTTTTTGAAAAATACATATATATATATATAAATATTTCCTTATAGATTTACATATATATATATATCTATTCATCTTCTTATTATCTTTTGATTTGTTGATATATATATATATGGATTATTTGTATATTTAACTATTTTTATATTTTCATATGTTTCTGCATTTTCCAATTTGGCTTGTGCAGGTTGTCCTGGTGAAGCACAAAAATGGAGACTTGTACGTGCCGCTCTCAGGGCTTGCGTGTTTCATCATGCGTTTTGAGAGCCATTTTAGTTAACTTTCAGAAAGATCTGGATAAGTTGTCCAAAACTTAGACAATTCTTGGAAGCTAGCGAAAATCTGGCGTGGTCGCCCTAAACATGGAATTCATAAAAAAAACACGTGTTTTTGCGCGGAGAAAATTCAATGGCCAGGCCAAAGATCTTTTTTTCTCGATATCAAAAAATACCACATTTTTCCAAATCTAGATAATTTGTTTTATCTAGATTTTGTTGAAAAATCTAGATTTTCAATCAATCTAGAAACTTCTTGTCTAGGGCCACCTCTAGCAAGCAAGTTTTTCTGGGATGCCGGGCCACAGCGACATGTCAGCCTAACGACTGAGCTGTCGGAAAAAAAACTTAAAGCATAAATCCTGAAATCATAAACCCATCATCCTAAACCAAGGAACCAAAAAGACATAAAAGACCAAATCCTAAAACCAAAAGCCTAAGACCCTAAAACCCTAAAGCCATAAACCCTAAAACCGCCAACCCTGAAACCATGCACCCTAAAAACTTAAAACTATGAATCCCAAAACCACAAACCCTAAGACCATCAATCTAAAAACTTTGACTATGTTTTAAACCTGAACCCTCAGACCAAAAATCAAACCAAAAGACTGAACCCTAAACCCAAAGGCCTCAAACCCGGTCTCAAACCATTTGACCTGAAGCCATGCATCCCAAAACCCTGATACCATATTGTAAACCCTAAAACCGTGCACCTGAAGACCATCACCTTAAAACATAAACCTTCAATCTTGAAGCGATATATTTATCAACCCGAAAACCATGAACAACATAAGACCTGAACCCATACGCCCTAGAAAACCACTACTGGATAAGGTTAGATGGGCGGAGTGTGCAATGTCAACTTGAACAGCATCAAACCTTTAAAGAACCAACCCCAATTCTAAACTTAAAAACATTCAGATCGAAGTGCTGCGACTGGCACGAAAGGGTTAACATGCCATGGCGCTGGCACGCAAAACGTCAATGGACAATTTCGATGACTATGAAATATCAGAAATCCGAAATGAGATTCTGAAAGAAGCTCATTTAGGTTCTGGTTTGGGAATCCTCCCGACAGATGCAGCAAACCAAAGGGTTTTCGGCGCCATTTCAATTTTTGTTGATGCGGGTGCCCCCCGGATACCCTCAACAGTTTCAGACGTCCAAACATGTTTATGTTTCTTGATGCAAATTAATGTGTTTCTTGATGAGTAGCCAGTAATTTTTGTTTGATACAACACATTTTTTCGATCCTGTACCGTAGGAGCGAGTAGGATGTTTTTGTGCCTGGTCGGGTGCGAATGTGATGCCAGGGCGCCAGCCAACAAACTTTCCGCAAGAACACTATTATATTATGTAATGTTTTTATATACATTCAGAGTATGTATGTAGCATTTCTGTTTGCATTTCTGTTTGCAATTAACAGGCCATGAAGACAATGGAGAAGGCCAAATTCAAAGCCCAGAAGATTACTAGCAAAGCCCACAGCGAGCAGTTCATTTTGACGCTTGGTTTGAAAGCAGCATGACAGGGCATGACAAGGGGAAGACAAGGGGATGCCAAAGGGATGACAAGGGGATGACAAGGGGATGATAGGGGCATATGACATATATAGTCTAGGAATGTTTGGGCATGGTTTCATTGCTGCTTTGCCACTTGATTTTGGCGCTCAGGAGAACCACCAGGCCACTCAGTTCTTTGTCAAGTCTGGATGGCCATTTTGGACTTTGGAAAGGAAAATGGTTTGAGTTTTGAGGCATCCTTTTGTCGTCCAATTGCACTTCGCTTTTCAATGTTCATACTTCTGGGTCGTCATCTAAGCTCAAACCAACCATTGTATACAAATTTTGGCACTGATTCCACAGCCCAGGCGCTTGTGATGGAATACTGTCCAAATGGTGATCTTCAGGCAACACTTTCTGCAAATCACTTTCTGCAAACATTTCATGTAAATAGTGGTTCTGCACATGTCAGCATTCGCTCCGCCAGGGGTGTTTGGTGAAGCATGGAATTCCGGGACTTCTGTTGGAGGAGACACATGACAAGCCTGTCAGAGAGTGAATTCTGACGTGCTGTTCCACTGGCGGGTTCTTGAAGAGCATGTGCAAGCGTTCTTATCTGATTAAACTTGCATTTTCATGGATCCAGAGGTTGTTTGTTTCCAACATCTCTGTTATTTACAGTAGTTCTTTGATGTGCTGGGTCCTATCTTGGACATTCAATTTGGATCAATATGAGCCGCAGCTTGGCAGACCTGTGATTCAAAAGAGACCAAGAGAAAGTATAGAAAGTTCCAAGAAGGTACAACTAGGAACAATTGAATGAAATTCCTTGACTTCCTAACTTTGCAACCTTAGTGCTGGATAGCTGAGGAAAGGTTCAAGAGTCTCGAGGTTGTCTCAATACAGTACGTGGTACTCCTAAGATACTTGCTGAATGCATTTGAAGAACAAGGTTTCAAACTTCAAACCTTGCAAGTTTCAACATTCAGTTTGCATTGAGATATTCTAACATATCTTTACATAAACGACTTGATGACAAAAAGATGGTTGATGTTGCCCATGTGTGGACCACTCATTCCAACAACCGACCATCAGGCATGGTTCAAGCTAGTTTTTCCCAACCAAGTGAGTGTTTTTGGGGCCCTCGTCGTATCACCAAAATTAAAATTCAAAAGCACATCTTTGTCAAATTTTAGTGATACGACGTTTTGATGCATCACTGGATCTGCAATTTGCAGTGGGTCCACCTGTGCAACTCCCCGTGACTAGTGGCAGTTGTTGCTGAGGACCCACGCATGCAAGTTTGATTTGCTAGTGAGGAGTCATTGAGGGGCGGGGCAGCTTGGCGCAGAAGCGTCATTGTGTGAAAGAGGAAAGATGAGGAAAGAAAGATGTTTAAAAAGAGAGTCAAAGACAGAGAGTTAAAAAGAGATTCAAACAGAGAGAGTAAAGAAAAGGAAATAGAGGTTAAACAAGAGATTTAAAAGTAGATGTAAAAAAAGAGAGCTAAACAGAGAGAGCTTTAAACATTGATTTAAACAAAGAGAGGAAAAAAAGAAAAAATAGATTTAAAAAGATATAAAAATGAAAGTAAAAAAAGAAAAGAGAGCTAAAGAAAGAGAGCCCTCAAAAAAGATTTCAACAAAGAGAGTGAAAAAAGGACAGAGAGTTCAAAAGAGAGAGTTCAAGAAAGAGAGCTTTAAAAGGAGATTTAAACAGGAGAGTAAACAAAAGAGCATAGATATAAAGAAGAGAGTTAAAGAAGCAGAGCTTAAAACAAGATTCAAACAAAGAGGGTGACAAAAAGAAAAGAGAGTTAAAGAGGGAGAGGGAGTTCAAGAAGGAGAGCTTTAAAAAGATACTTAAACAAAGAGAGGAAACAAAAGAAAAGAGAAAAAGTATAAGAGAGTCACAGAAAGAGAGCTTAAAACGAACACTTGAACAAAGAGAGAAAGAAAAACAATAGTAAAAAAATATTTAACAAAGAGAGAAAAACAAGGAGAGTGAAAAAGAGAGTTCAAGAAAGAGAGTCAAAAAAGAGAGTGAAAAACAGAGAGTTGAAGAAATGATAGTTTAAAAGATAGATGTTTAAAAAGTAACGAAACAAGAGAGTCACAAAAGTACTTTCAAAATGAGATTTAAAAGTACTACCAGTACTTTAAAGAAGAGATTACTTTAGAAAACATATATTTGAATAAAGAGTTTTAAAGAAAGAGAGTCAAAAAAAGAGTTCAAGGAAGAGAGTTTAAAAAGCTAGCTAAACAAAAGATGTCAAGAGAGAGTCAAAGACAGAGACTTTAAAGAAAAAGAGTTGAAGAAAGAAAATTAAGCAAAGATAGTTTAAAAACAAATTCTGAGCAAGATATATTCAAAAACAGATTTGAAGAAAGAGAGACACTGAAAGAGACTTAAAATGAGAGAGTAAAAAAAAAGAGGCTTAAGCAAAGATAGCTTAAAAAGGAGATGTAAAGAAAGAGAGTTACAGAAAGAGACTTAAAATGAGAGAGTAAAAAAAGAGGCTTAAGCAAAGATAGTTTAAAAAGGAGATGTAGTAGAGAAAGAGAGTTAAAGAAAGAGACCAAAAACAGAGAGTAAAGAAAGGGGCTTAAGAACAGATAGTTTAAAAAGGAGATGTAAAGAAAGAGAATTAAAGAAAGAGAGTAAAAAAAGAGGCTTCAGAAAAGATAGTTGAAAAAGGAGATGTAAAGAAAAAGAGTTGCCGAAGGAAACTAAAACAAAGAGAGTAAAGAAGAGGCTTAAGAAAAGATATATAGTTTGAAAAGGAGATTTAAAGAAAGAGAGTTAAAGAAAGGATAGTTTAGAAACGAGATGTAAATCACGAGAGTTAAAGCAAGATACAAAAGAAGAGAGTGAAAAAGAGGCTTAAGAACAGATAATTGAAAAAGGAGATGTAAAGAAAGAGAGGTAAAGAAAGAGACCCAAAAAAGAGAGTAAAAAAAGAGGCTTAAAACAAGATAGTTAAAAAGGAGATGTAGTAGAGAAAGAGAGTTAAAGAAAGAGACTAAAACAAAGAGAGTAAAAAACAGGCTTAAGAAAAGATAGGTCAAAAAGAATATGTAAAGAGAGAGGGTGAAAGAAAGAGACTTAAAGAAGAGAGTAAAAAATATGCTTAAGAAAAGAAATTTAAAAAGGAGATGTAAAGAAAGAGAGATAAAGAAAGAGAGTAAAAAAGAGGCTTAAGAAATGATAGTTGATAAAGGAGATGTAAAGAAAGAGACTTAAAAAAGAGGCTTAAGAAATGATAGTTTAAAAAGGAAATTAAAAAAGTTGGAAAGACGAGGCAAGGGCGGCAGACGGATAGGAGCCGTGCAGAAGGTCGGGAGCCGTAAATGTAGTGGGCGGACCACAGAGGTAGCTGAGGAAACTGAATCCGAGGAAACCCTTCTTGTCGGTGAGTCCTGGGACGCCTTAGAGGGCCAGGTTGGGAACGTAACAGAGTTCAAAAGCAAGCAAGCAAGCACTTCATACTTCATCATACTTGGGATTCGCACTTGGGATTGATTTGAAGGCTTTAACTGAAAATGGGGTGTTCCAAGTGAATGGTTCGATTTTGCAAGGGCATCCCAGTAAGAGCACCACCAGCACGAACCAGCACCACCAGCACCTCCAGCACCACTAGCAAAAGCACCACCAGCACCTCCAGCACCACCACCCACAACAAGAGCGGAAACCAAGCAAATGCGCAACGTCGCTGCAGCAACATCCAAGATTTCCTGGAAACGTTTTTTCTCAGCTTGATTTCTTTATCGACCAAATTTTTCTGTGTCCATCACACGAAGACGTGTTGAGCCCTACAACTAGCCCGCCCGTTTCAAAACCCCCAAAAGCAGTGGCTTTCGTTCCCTCTTTCTGAGGAGCAGTGATGTACTGTGGATTTCACATGGACTGCTCCGCTGTTCACATTACAAAAGAGGGTTCAATGATGTGCAATGCATGTCCATCATTCGCATGAAAACATTGTCAGGATGCTGCTAGATTTGCGGGAGAAGTTCTGCTGGCGTCGGACTCCTTAAAGTTTTCCAGTTGGGCGAGACTTCGCCTCAAGGCCGTTACTAGACACCGCAAATGGCTTTATGTAGTCCATGGTAGTTTATTTAGTCTATACATGGCTTGCTTCGCGAAGAGTACTGATTGCATTCAGCTATGCAGATTCAGACTTTAGTGGGAACATGTGCGAAGCGCGTCGGGCCCAAGGTTGAATGCATATTGGGACCAAGTTAGATTGAAGAATTGCCGCCTAATTTCCTCTCCATTTCGGATCCTGATTGGAGCCAGTCTCAGGGTCTATTTAGCGTGCATATGCGTGCATGTTGCGCGATGTTGGGCTTGACAACAGCAAGTTTGATCTAACATGTATGTAGAGAGAACATCACTTCACAGGAGATTGTGAAATGTCAGCATGTCTTCCGATTTTCAGAATTATTCCTTGGCGCGCATTTTGAGATAATTTTGAAATGTCGTCATTGTCGAACTGAAAGATTTTGTTTCCACCGGCAAGCTCAGCTGGAAAAGCACCACTCTTGAAATCAGACCAGTCATGCTCGTTGCAGAGAATGGAGAGCTTGGAAACACTTTATTCCAAAACTGACATACTGTAGTCAATAAACAACATAGGAATGTCTCCAAAATACATGAGTTAGATAGCATGCCATGTCATGTCACCACAACATGGCAGATTCATGGGTGCACCAATGCGGTGAGATGCAGTCCGTTTCACATGTCCGAGGATACGTGCAGCAGGACACATGGTACAATGTAAGACAATATGTCAGAATAATTCAGAATATTTATTTGTCATTGCAAGGTTGGGCCATCTTGACCCCATGTTGGAGGCGTCTTGAGAAAAAATTGGATATCTTGGGGCCATCATGGGCGCATGCTCAGCCATCTTAGGCCTATGTGAGACCCATGCTAGCCCATCTCGGCACCATCTTAGAGCCATGTTGAGTCATCTTGGTATCTTGGTCCATTTTCGGCTATCTTGGAACAAAAGCACGTCAAAAAACATTGGTCAGTGAGCAGTGGGTCGGCGGCGGGAGGTTAGAGCCCTTTTCTCGTTGGGACAAAGAACGCGTTAAGGGTTGCCGCCACCCGCCAACCCCAGGGATCGAGAGGGAGAATGTGCTGAGATAGCACTGGCAGGGCGTGGCTGAGTGGCTACGCCTTGCTATCTGTGCGTGCCCTTCAGCACATTAAAATACCTTAAAGGTGTTGCGCCTAAACGTTTGTGCCCAGATGTGCATGCCTTTAGGCACCTCAAAACTGCTCTGCATATGCGAGACACATTTAAGATGCTGTGCACGTTTCTATGTGAATATGCCTGCCCTTCGGTGAATTTTAAGATATTCAAATATGATGCCAAGACGCTTGTGCTCGTTTGTATCCGGATGTACCTGCCCTTGGGAACAGTAAAACAGCTGTGCCCCAACCTTACTAATCACGTACATGGGCATAAATCTTACAGTACTGAGTAAGAGCATGTGCGTGCGCTCGGCCACAATAAAGATGCCGTGCAATAATTGTTTGTACCTGGATGTGCCTGCTGTTGGGCACATTGGACTTGCAATGCCTCGAGGTTTGTATTTAGATTCGCCTACCGAACCCACTGACAGGACCCGCCCTGCACCCCCCCCTGCCAATGCATGACGCACCAAAACACAACTCAAATCGGCTTCCAAACTTGGTCCAAAACCCCACCCGCGACCCGCGACCCACCTTACCAGTGTTTGACGTCAGCTGCCCTATTGAAACCTCCCACCAACCTCTCGCCAACCTCTCACCAACCTGTTATCCGTGCCCCTATCCCACTGGGGTCGTTACATATCCGAAGATAGGTCTACTCTCATGAAACGTCCTTTCTCTTGAAACATCCACTTGCAGGGAAGGGATCAGTTGAAGCGAGACAGTTTTGAAATTCGTACGGTTTGCATCCGTTTGAAGCAATTGCGTATATATATATATATATGTATATATATATATATATATAGTAAAATTTACATATATATGATATATCATATATAATATATATATATATTTATAATATATATATTTATAATATATATATATATAGAGAGAATATAAATAGTACATATATATACATATGATAGTAAATTATATTAAACTGTAGCATTTGCGGAAGCACAGCATGAAGTGGACTAGGAGGATTGATGAAAATTGTCGCAGTTCCGAAGTTGATGCCAAGTCTTTCATGATCGAAAGTCGAGTTGAGTTTAGTGCTGTAGTACCTTTGTATACCAGGTGAGATGCGAACACTGCGATGTTTTAGCTAGACTGAGGCTTGAACACCTGCACAGCACCAGAGTGATTTTCCGTGATTTGAAGCTGGAAAATGCATGAACCTTAATTTGCCTGAGCCATTTCAAACTTGAATTTGGTCCAACTGGAGACAGATCTTCAAATTCAGCCAAGTCAGCTTGTGTGCTTGAGCAATCGCTAAGAAGAGAACACCCAGCAAGATTGGCAATTTTTCCAGACCCTGAGCATCTTAGCAAAATCATAGCAGCACAGGTAGTCGTTGATGCGAATTGGCGAGCAAAGGCAGGGTCACGCAGGTGTGTGCAAGTTCCCCTCCGGACCCATCACTACGTTGTCTTCCTGTCTCCACATTTCTATGTTTCATGTTTGGGCATGCGCTGGCCAGGTAACTGATTTTGGCTTGGCGAAGAAACTCTACACAGCTAGCCCCTTCGGTGTTCAATTCAGGTGTTCCTCACACCCCGTGCTGTCAGTTGGTCGGGAGTTGCGGTCAATTTGTTTAGGAGTTGGTGTCATATGTTGCTGCAGGATTCTAATAGCAGCTTCCCACTCTGCATTTACAAAAAGGCTGCCTTTGGTTCCCACGCAATATGCAAAATTAATCAAAATTATACATACTCGAAGTACTATGAAGTACTTGCCTAGAATTGCAGGACATTGGGGCTTTAGCTTCAGGTCCAATGGCTCTCAGATTTTGGATCTCCTGTTGTGCCACCTGTGATCAGCTGTCCACTTTTGACGCTGGAATTGCAGAAACGAGGATTGCAAATAGATCTGCGCAGGAACAAAGCACTGGTAGATTAAAGTAGCAGAAAGAATCAGAAAGGTACGCTCCCGGATTAATGAGTGTTTTGAAGCAAGGAAGAAGTTTGATCTATTCTTTTTGGTCTCAGGCCCCAAAGCATGGTTGGACATGACAGGAGGTAGGAATAGAGGTCTATATGTCACACGTAGAATGTACATATATATATATATATATTTGTATACATATACAGTGTATATGTGTATAAATACAACTCTCTCTCTATATATATATATATATACATATATATACAGTGTATATGTATATGAATACGTCTCTCTCTCCAAATATATTTTATATATACATATATATATATACAGTATGTATATTATATACATATATATATAAGTATATGTATTTTTGATGCAGGATTTCTAAAGTGTGTTATTTATTTAGTTAGTTATGTACTTAGATATAGTTCCGTTGTGTCGAGCCACAAAAATGACATTGTAGCCAGGTAAGGTTTTTGGAATGCTCAACTGTGCTTCAGTTGGCTCTGGCCACAATGGATACCCCAATCAATGGGCGGTGCTCCTTTTTGGGACTGACACAATCTTTGTGGGGTCACATTATTTATTGAGAAGTCTATTGGAAACTTCGTTTGCGGTTGTCAACATTGACTTTGCCACAATCCAGGTGACGCCAACACCATGCCTGGGCCACAGTTTCTGCGTTAGTACGTGATAGATTTTGTGATATGATTCACATGATGCGCAAGAGAAGTTGGATCTTGGCAATTTGGGGAGACATGAGGAGACCACTAAGGTGCGGGTCGTATGGTTATGCAGCACCAGAGATCATGATGAGCAAAGGAAGGCAGCGAGCCTGGTATTCTGCTCCCCTGGTCATCATGAAATGCTGCTTTGCAGTGCCATTTGGGGATTGACAATTTGCAAATGACACTTTTCAAATTTCATTGGTTTTTCTTTGTTTTCACTTCTTGAGCCCCTGAGATACACCGTGGCAGTGGACTTGTACTCATATGGAGTAATGCTCTACATGCTCGTGAGCGGTGGCGAAACATCCTTGCGAAACCCAGCGTACATGCCTGAGTTACAGGATTCAAGGTTCAAGTCTGAAGGTTGCCAAACGGATTCAAACCGTCTCTTTCTGATGCGTAACCACCAATTCCAAGACAGATATTGCTCTAGTAGCAACATGGTTTGCGCATGTCTTTGACAGAGGAATGCTAGAGCAGGATACTGTAGAACAGCTCTCTCATTTAGGGAGTAAAAAACTTTCTGAGGCAGAAGAACCGCCTTCCTCCAAAGACACATGGAAACTTGCGACTCGGTGTTTCGATTGATCAGCTTTATTCTGCTTCATTTGTTTTTGATCCTGCACCACTCAGAGTCGGTGTCATCAAGGTGTAATGTACAGTTTTCCCAGAGGTCGCACAGTTTGATACCTGATATGTCAGCAACCAAGGAAAAAGAAATTGCGTGACTCTGAAAAGGACTGTAGGGTTATTACATTCAGCACAGAGTGGACACAAGGAGGGGACATCTTCAGGACATGACTTTGCAGTGGGCAAGGCCGGTGATTCGCTTCAGCTGATGGCATTTCTTTTGATTTCTTGCTTTCAGGCCGGATTCTCTTGTCATGCCCCTCCTCAAGATTCTCCTGGCTGAGGAACGCTAGTGAGTCGTAAAGTCTTAACATGTCTCAAGAAAGTCTTAACTTCTTTCAAGCTCTTTCAAGCGGAATTCAGCACAATTGCAGCATGTTGCAGCATGGGCCACAAGAGCAGGTGCACCTAAGGTGCTTGTGATCAGCTCCCAAAAGAGTGAATAGGAATTTGTCATGGCATCCTGTGACCCTTGTTGCATTTCATGTTAAACAACCCCACGCGAGTTTCCAAGCTACAAAATAGAATGAATATGTATATGTATATATATCTATTCTGAACAACTGTCAGAATGATTCATAGTTGCACGTGGCAAACATGCCGAAGCACTTTTTTCTTTGGCGCACCATGCTTTGTAGATCTAATCAGAAAGTATATACAGTAAATGATTTTTGCAGCATGGTGCATGTGTCGATACATATACACATTATATTTATAGCATGTTGATACATTTTCAACATTCTTCAAGCGTTTTCTTTCTCTGAATACTGCGTACTGCCTCTCTGGCTTGCGAGGGAGGCGGCGGTAGCATCAGCATCACAAGGACAAGCCAAAAGACAGTGGCATTGACAATAGCAATAGCGACGACGACCACCACCACCACAGCAGCAAGCAGTGGCAGCAAACGGCAACAGCAATGGCAACAGCAAAAACAACGACGCGGACAATGAGGACCAGCCAAACAGCGGTGACCAAGTGTCCAGGGAAAAAATAACACCAGAAACGAAACCAAGAGCTGACAGCAACCACGAGGAAGGAAAATGACAAAGACAAAATGGAAACACCAAGAAGAATAAGGACAATGACAGGAACCACTACAGACCCAAGGACAAGTGACGACCATCGGTGCCACCCGGTGACACAGAATGTGTCTGGCACGAAGCAGTGCAACAGATACTTCATTCACTACGCGCCACATTGAACAAGTCCTAAAACTATCATGGCACCCACAATGATCTCACGACAATGAGCAAAACTGGTTACAACTATGATGATTGGAAGGGATGGTGGCTTGGCTACAACGTTTTTTGTGCGAATGTGGGGTGATTGCTTGCTCACTTGGATTGCGCATTTCACATTGCCAACAGGTGTTTGATGGTTTTGTTTAGGATATACATTTATGGATGGTTTATCATCGAAAAATTGATAAGTTAAACTGTTTTTTCTCGCTACTCAGTGCCTACTGTATTGATTTTACATATATATATATATACTTATTTATCTATCCATGTATATGTATATGATTTCTATATTTATGTACATACATGTAAATGATATACATTTTTAAAATATGCATGTATATGATATATATTTATATAGACATGTATATGTGATGTGATGTTGATATATTTATATTTATATTCATATTTTTGTGATACATATATATATATACATGTATATGATGTAATGTTGATATATTTATATTTATATTTATATGATATATTTAAATATACATACATGTATATGATAAATATATATATATACACATATGTATATGATATATATATATATGGGCTCGCAACGGTTTGCGGGACCAGTAAAATAGCAATTTTGCATGTTACATTACCTTTTATATTTTTCATGAATAATATGTAAAAACCAAATAAGTAGTTTATAAACCCAAAAGGTAGTTTATAAACTCAAAAATAATTTATAAACCAAGAACCTAAAATGTAAATATTTAAGAAATATGTACTATCACTTGCTTTGTCTAGATCCTTGCTTTTTGTTTTCTAAGAAATCTTGGA
>VSDK01010561.1:0-18382 GCA_009767595.1 Symbiodinium kawagutii | reverse complement strand
CCCCCCCCCTCCCCTCCCTCCTTCCCTTTTCAGAATTTTCAGCCCTCTTTCCAATCTTCCTTAAGAATTAAAGCTTCTAGACTAACCCCGCCTCCTCCTCCTTTAGATTCCGTAGCTACCTCCCCTTCCCTTCCATCTTCTTATTCATTTTATCTTTTTTCTCCACCTCACACCTCAATCCTTATCTTTTTTCACATTTATTATTTTGTCGTAGGCGTTGTCAATGGGTCATGACAAATTTTTAAAGACCAAAGGGCTTGTTTATAAACCAAAAGGTTAGTTTAAAATTCGGATAATTGCTTGTAAGTAACCAGTTTATGAAAAGAAAGCTCGACGGTATAGCTAGAATATGGAAACACTTGCAATGGAACCCCATGCTATTTTGCCCATACATCCTGAATCTAATTTAGTCTTCAACCTAATACTATAAAACTAGTTCTTAACCATATAGGTCTCAAACACTAAGGTTTTTTGAAATCTCTTTTCTGTACATCTGATCTTAAAACCCTTGAATAACAGTAGTATCTCTTCATTAGGGAATTACACACATTACAGATTGTGATAATTTGTTCATCAAACATACTTTTTTTGGCAGTGTTGATAATACTAGTTCCCAAAAAGTGTTTTGAAGAAACTTAAAAATAAGTAATTACTCACAAAAAATGCCTGATCTGATGAACCGGTAATATGTTGAAACCATACAAACCATTTAACTGAATTTTATTCATAAGATTTTAATCCAACCAGTCATGTGAAATAATTTCAACATAATACATTACAACATCAAGCCATATATTTACATATATAACTAATTGCTTATTCTCCAATTATATCATGAACATATTTAGCCATAACCTACCACCAACACCTAATACATTCTTGGTAAATCAATTAGAAAACACAAAACACATTATACAGCATTCCATTGTCTTCATCATGGCAGACATGAAATGATACATTCTAACTAAGTCAAACCGTTACCTATATTTTTTTCTTTTCCCATATATGCCTTGCATGCCTTGTATGCTGTGTTTTTATACCCTTGCTGCTCCATACCTTTCCTACTGCGTATCTTGTCAACATTTTTTCAACATCTTTGTGAAAACAATTCTTAATATTCTTAGTATGTTTTCCAGGAAAATGCAATTACACATTTGGCAATATATTTGAAAAGTAGGTTTAATTGGAATTAGTTAGGTGGCCTACAGGCACTAATTTAGATGTTCAGTGCTTTTGGGATAAGATAGGTCTACCATATACCCACTAAAGATTAAAGTATTAGCAAGGGATCTATAAGCCACCAAGTTAGTTTTTTTGTTGAATTCATCTCAACATATTTTTTCATATTTAATGGTTTCGTCATTCTGTTTTAAGTCATGGCTCCTGTATAACATTTATAACAGTAGGAAGTATAAACATCTCATGTCACTATATCATAGAGATTTCAAGGTATTATATTGGCCACTTTCACTTTACAATCTTGCTTATTTGTTTTACACTGTTCACATTTCTGATAATTAAATAGCATATCTCAAATACTAATCTACGAAATCTATAAATCTTCGAATGGCAGCTCTGTGAAATTGGCCCCCAAAAAGGCCACATTTTACAAGATATCTTGCATCATATTATGAACAAATTTATTTCTTTTCATATATATATGACTTACCACAATGGCCAAGAACAGGCAACACAGAATAGAAGGCAATTATTTATGACATAATATATGGATTTAAGAAGGACAAACTAGTAACAACTTTATAAACTTGTGTTATCAAACACCTAGTAAATACAAAAGCTACGTCTACATACTAAACAGATCAAAATACAGGAAACACAAACAATTTGTTGGCCAAACATATTATCAAGACAAGAAACCAAATGAAGTAACACATATTGAAATCAGCATTTAAACGATATACCAGCAGTAAAACATTGGAAACAACTAAAAACAGAAGGCTTTGTAATAATTGCTCATGGCATATCAGCATTAAGCATGCGTTTGATGAAATAGCAGGAACATGCACATAAGAGCATCAGCTTTTTTAAAGAAAAGTCAAAAAAAGCTGAACATATGAAACTGCAGAGAGTTTTCATGCACCAGCTACAAGATATAACATAGAACAATATTCTAAAAACATGCTATTTTGCTGGTCCCGCAAACCGTCGGGCGCCCATATATATATATATATATATATATATATGTATATGTATCTGATTTATATACAGTATATACACACACGCACACATACACACACCCGCACACACCGGAGACCGAGCTTTTCGAGCATTTCACTTGCTCATGGCATATATCTTTCTGGATGTATTTAGTACTATTTTTCACCGGAGGCGTCGGTAAATGTTTGCAAATGATTGCAAATCCAACCCCGTGATTCAAGATTCAAGATTCCAGCGGTTCAGATTCAAGAACTTCTCCTGGGATCTCGAATCTTGAATCCAGGGTGTTTTGATTCAAGAAGTTTTGTGAGAATCTTGAATTTTGAATCCAGGAGTTGGATTCAAAAAATCTCAGAATCGTGAATCTTGAACCCAGTTTTTTTCAAAAAGCCGTCTGAGAATCTTGAGTCTTGAATCCGGGGGTTGGATTCAGGATTCTTTTCTGAAAATCTCGAACTTAGGGTTTTGGTTTGCAACAAACTTTTGCAATGAGGAATTGCACCAAGTGCATCAAGGGGCTGAATAGTGTGAAAATATTGCGAATACTGCTAAATCCTGCACAAAGGTCGGTCTTGGGGGTACGATAAATATATATATATATTGGTATGATTTTGGTATGACTTCGCTTCCCTTAGACTTTTCCTATCCCTGGGCAGCATGGAGTCCGATCTTTCCTTTCATTGAGTCATTGAGGGCTTGAGATGCGTCAAGGATGATTCCACACATTGAGTATCATGTGCTCGGACTTCATGCCAGCAGGTTCTTAACTCTCAATGCTGGTAGGTTTGTTGTAAATTTAATTGTTTATGATTTTTGTAAGAACGGAATAAAAGGGAATGCTGTGTGTTAGCTGGCGTGGTAATTAAGATGCCTTGCGAGAAAATTTGTCAAGAGACTCCGGGGCTAAAAACCGCATCCATGACCCAAAAGCATTTCCCTTGCCAGTGCACTTGCTAAAGCTTAAAATTAAATAAACACATATAGAAAATTCAAAACAAAACATGTAAAAACCAGTGTTTCCACCAGTTGAGCACACTGCCGCGCAGGAACCAGCACAGAGATCTAGTTCGACCGAATTGAAATCACATCCATTTTTTGCACCTTGGTTGCTGGAAAGAATGGGTGAGCTGGGGGAAAGGATTGTGTAGAAGCCAAGCATCCATGTTTGCTTTGACAAAGAATTTTTACATTTCTTTTGGAACTTGTGTTTCTTAAGACTGGGCAGAGCAGAGTTCTAGATGTGAGGCCAAACACTTGAAGGAACCCGTCCTGACCTCATCTTACTCCATACATCTTAGTCTTACCTCACAGTTTGACTTTACATAGTTGACATGCACCAGAGTTGTGGCAGTTTACTCGCAGTTTGTGCACGCTCCATCTCGCTCCTCATCAGTGAAATCTGTGTGACTTCAATGTGTCAAGAGCAGATTGTGGCATGTCAGTGACCGCAACCGAGGTAGATGCTCTTTTGGAGAAGGAAGCTTGCGAAGCGCCAAAGACTGTTGCGTAAAGCACTCAGCTGATTGGCTGTTTATATGGCTATATGTGCTATACATTGCTATACTATATTTTGTACATACCACATGGAGTGATGTAGGTACGTTCGTCCAAGGTCAGCATGATGGATTTGTTGATGAACTTGATATGTTTTGTTCTTTTTGAAAGGGTGGTGGCAGAGCTTGCTTGAGGATGGGAGGGTGGAGAGGGTGGATGTGTTTGGTTCAGCAAGTTTCACACATTTTCACACTATGTGCACGGTCTTGCAAAGGTTGCAGAGGTTTTTGTTGAGTTGCTCCCAGGTTTGTTCCAGGTGCCAAAGGGATCAGATCTCCTCCGATCTCCTCAGATCTCCTATATCGTTGCTCTATAGCGAGCTTGCCGGTACTCCCCCCAGAGCCAAAGATACAGAATCTCATAGAATCTCATAGAATCTCTTAAGATACAGAATCTCATGAAAAGTTATGTCAGACAAAAAGTCAGAGTGCCAAAGAAAGAAATGGCATACCGTACATGTCTGACAGATAGCACGTCAAATTTTAGAACAAGTCAACGTCAGAGAATATGTCAGAGAGAATGTCAACTTGTCTATGTACGTATGTGTACAATTATATATATATATATACATGTATAAATGTCAGAGAAAACGTCCAAATAAGTCTGAAACAAAGCGTCGGCGCACAGCCAGATACAAAGTTAGAGTCTATGTGATAGCAGAAGTCAGAATATATGACAAGTAAAATAACTGGGAATCAGGTAAAGCGTCAATAAACAATTATGCCAGAGAAAGTACATCATCCAACGCCCTCCTATATGTCAGAGAAATTGTGAGTCTATATATGTCGCAGTGCATGTCGTGGTGGGATGGGTTGTTTGTCAATGAGTTTTGATATGTTGAAGTGATGCTCATCGCTGAAGAGTACTCGGATGTTTGGGGTACCTATGTGATCCTATGTGCAGGAGCCAAGTATGGTTTGTATGTGTAAGTAGGTTCAGTGGAAGCAACGAAGGAGGTGAACTTATATTACTATTATTACGGTATAACGCAAAAATTGCAAACAAAGCGGAAACAGCCTGGAAGGTGAGATGGTCACAAATCTTTGATGATCGTTTTCAAGCCCGGGCAATCTACCACTGCCAACACTCTTTTCATTTCTTTTCAGTGGTTGCACGCTACTTGCCAGTCCAAGTCTGCAAATGATGGTTCTTTTCTTCAGCTAATCATTGTTGAGAAGCCAGGCCACGCTAAAGTTCTTGGTTCGGGCCTTGGTGCTTTCTGAGTCGGACAGCATTGCCTTTAGCTTGTGTTTGACTAGTTCAGCTTCTGGAACTGCAACATGACACAGGTGCATCATTTGACTCTCATTGCATGATTATTCAATATGATTAATATAATCTCACGCAGAAACTTACGCGCATACATACATTTGTATGTATATGTACACATACATATGTATATATATATATATTTACTTATATATTTACTTATTTATTTACTTATAGATATAGACTGTATATTTATATATATATACATATACACGCAAGATCAATGCAATGTGCATATTTACTTATTTTATTCATGGGTGACTTTGCTTTTCCAGAGGTACCAAAGAGGCCAAAGTTTGCTCTGAGACCTCAGGGAATTAGTCCGAAGTCTCACCGGTCCAGTGCGTTTGCTTCTTTGACTCCAAAGTTTCATAAAGTTTCAGAGAAAAACACCCTGCCAGTGCTTCCTATTGGCCTCCTACATGATTTTTGTTGACCGCGTTGGTAGATTGTACAGAGGACAAAGCATTAGCATTTTCAACAGAGGAAGAAACCAATGGAATGTGCTCAAGCCATGCTTGTCATAGCCCAATGGTTCCCACAAGAAGAATTCTTCAGGCAGAATCGAAACACATGCTGAATCACATTGGAAATATGAATTTGACCACTCAGCAAGGAAAGGGCCAGAATAATGTGGATGAACATTCATTTCTCCCATTCAGTGAAGAATTGCCTGGTCCACAAGTTCTTTGGGGAAGTACGAGCGTGTTTGTGATGAGTACACAGCAAGGCAAGGACGCCGTTTTTCAAAGCTGAAGCAACAGAGTTTTCAGCCTAGCTTTCAGAATGCCAGAGCCATGGCCACGCCAAGAGAGCCGAGAGAGCCATGATGCACAACGCAGCGGAAGAAGAAGAAGAAGAAACAGGGGAGGCTTGTCATGAATATGCGAAGATATGTGAATCATCAAGAATCGTGACATGAATTACATGAATCATCAATGAATTCAATTAAATCATCAATTCAATCATCACTGATCTGTAGAAATGTGAAGTTATCCAAGTGGCGGGCCTTTCGCTCCAGGGCTGCGATGACAGCTTGGACGAGTTTGGTTGGGATCCAATGGTGGATGAGTTTTTGGAGTCTTGGACGATTCCGCAGTGCAGCATTCCACTCCTTCAGATTTGTTGAGAGCACTTGGAGAGACTCGATGAAGAGACTCCTTAGACTGATTTGCTTACACTCCTTTAAAGTTGACCCTAAACGGACAGACTGTGACTCGGATTTTTAAGGAGGCTTTGGTGGAAGAAGCAGCAACCTCAGCAAAGACAGCGACGATTTTGGAAACGCCTGGGGCGAATGATGGCAAATGGTGGCAAACGGCAATGGCTATCCAGCAAACGTTTAGTCTGCGGACATTTGGACCATGGTGGACTTTGAATCAAGAAGGGCGGCATGATGTGGATAGCCATTGATATCTATGGTTGATTGCGCAGATTTGAAGATCATTGAAGTGCCATTTTTAGATCATACTTTGTTTGCGTTTTCGCCTATTTTCAGCGAAGGTCCGTCACTGAAGCTGCCAGGCTCTGGAAGGAGACGGAGTTGACGGAGTTGATGGAGACGGAGTCGACTGGGCTTGGATCTCCGCTCAGTTCCTGGAATCTTGGCGTGGGCAGTGCCGCAGTGTCTGACGCTGAGTCAAAGCTTACCCTGGACCCTTTCCAGTTTCCATGAAAAGAGAATTTTCAGAGAACTAAGAAATACTTTAGAATGATATAGATATAGACTTGTATAGACTTTTAAACAGTGGACAAAGACGAGGTGAGAGAAAGTGTAACTGAAAAAGCGAAAGGGCAGGTGGCAGGCTGCTAAACTGATACGGAGATACATGGGTGCAAGTCAAGGACAGGGTATGCAAGGTCTTTTTTCATCAAGCTTCTAGGCACACACACCATCCCCCCAGATCCAGACCCACTTCATCTCCCTTGCTTGCATCACCTTGCATGCATCACCTTGCAACCATTTCGGTACATTACGGTGCCATGGGGATCCAAAGGTATGGATCACTATGGAACCGCGGGACTTTTGATGCAACTGTGGGGCTGTGCTAGGTTCCCGCGCTATTTTTTTACATGGGAACCTGTGTAAGAAATCTGTGTAGTGGAGTTTTTGTTGTTTCCGGATGTTTCCGGTGTTTATTGGGAAGTGCGTGCTGTCATGAAAACACACTATTTGTGCAACTGCAAATTCGTGGGTGCAAATGGTTGACTCTGTGTATACGCAACCTTTGAATTTTGGTGCCTTACGGGTGCATTCGGTGGATAGTGTGTTTCCAAATTTCTAAGGAAACGCTGGAGCCGACCCAGGATCAGGCGCGACAAATGGCAGATATGTTCATTGCCTGTGTTGAAACATAGGTTTGGATCGGTTCTGAAGTTGCATGGACATACTCAAGGCAAAAGCTGGTGTCAACATATGTCAACCAACAAATTGAGAGATGTCACAGGATATTTCAAGCAAATCACCAACTTTCACTAATCCATGTTTTGTGTTTTTTGTTTTGGCACGTGCGTTTGTTTAATCATAGGAAAAAAACATGGGAGATCCTCGGCAGCGACCAATCTTTGCAAGATGGCAGCGAAAGCAAACAGAATCAACAAGAGTGATAGCATTGATAGCCAACAGTTTAAAGCCCTATGCAGATTCCGAAAACAGGTTTTGACAAGGAGCATTGCAATCTGGATACCCTCAAACCCGGCAACCCTGGGACCATGGGATACAAGACGATTCATCAGATTCAAAATCAGACTTTCCAATGTGCGATATCCCAACAGCGATTCCCAGACCACCTAGAAACACAGCCCCTCGAATCGCAGCCCAAGTTCATCCAAGTTCCCAGAACCACGATTCTCAAAGCGGTTCTTGCTCCACCAAATCCGGCAACATTGGACCCTGCGCAAGTTCCCCGAAAGATCAGGCCAGCTCAGAAGAGCGAAAATCCTGGAACGGTCGCCATTTCGATTGCACCTGGTTCTCGGAAACGTGCGAGCCACCACGACGTGTTTCGGGATGTTGGTAGACAAATTCAAGGCTCCAGAGAAAGCCGTGCCACTAATTGTTTATGACCGCAAGTCATCCCCTGCACCCTTGGTGCGGGCGGGCTTTACTCTCTGCTTAGTTTTTGTACCGTCACCGGTCACCGGATGTCACTTTCGTATTGAGCTTGGAGCTGGTCGAAGTCCTGCATCCCGTGCCACAGACACAGACTGAGCGGTGAACCATGCATCACTGCTTGTTTTGCTTTTCAGATTGATGCAGCTCTGGAGCGCTTCTCCCCAAAGAGTTTGCAGGAAAGATGGCGGCTTACTCAACTTGACAAAAAGGTGTCAAATGAAATTCAATTGAAAAGCAGCAAACTTCCAAACTTGGATCTTAAAGATCTTAAAGCATCTGTCTTAAAGGTAAACGCAGCGACTCGAAATGAGGTCATTTCTTCAAAACAGGCAGACCTTGGAGACCTTGGCCCAGGTCTCGCACCGATCATGTCAAACCTGGATGCTCAACGGCCCTTGACAGGTTCCAACTGCAAGTGAGCCCCCCAGAGGTGCAGCATGCTGTGGGGTCCTTTGTTGGACTTGTTGATTCCGCAAGTTAATTTCAACGCACCGCACAGATCCACACAAACTTCCTCTTGTTTGCACAGATCGCGTTTTGGAAGCAATGCAAAACTTCCTCTTCGGTCTGCCCCGGCCAGACATGCCCAGGATCTCAGCACGGGGATGAATATGTTCTTTCAATTCAAAAGAAAGATCTTTTGGAGTCCACTGGAAGAGTGGCATGCGAGAAGTGACTTGAATTTGGCAAAGGGCCATTCGCCTTCATGCTTTGTTTGTAAACTCTGATGTTACCCTGGATGGATGTTATCAGCACCCTACCGAGCTCGTGCTACTTCAAATCCAAATGTTCGTCATCCTCCTGTGAGCAAGTTCATCCTGTTTCCTATCTCTGCTTCATCTAGGAAAATGTCTCAATGCTTATTCTTTTCATCATCCTTGCTCTCATGATTGCCCATCCTTTCAATTGTTTTCCTTTCAAGAAGATAGTTCCTTGGCCGCGCCCCCGAGTTATCCAAGTTTCCTCTTTTGGATTTTTTTTGAATACAATAACTTGCTGAGGAATCCGGAAAGGCATGAAGCAATGGCAGACGTGAAGGACCAAGAAGTAAACAGCATCAAAGTTTGAAACAGCTGACCTAAGTTTGTGCTGAAGTTGTGTCAGGGCTATCCTTCCCAAAAGGTTTCAAACGTTTGCATTTTTTTAATTTGTTTGGTTTTCAATTTTATGTTTGACGAGAAGCCCATGTTCCTGGATGCAGATGCAAAGAAGCCATGAGATGCAGGAGGACCGCAACCCTCTCATGAAGATTTTCGATTTTCAATTTTCAAGTGAATCATAGTGAATCTCAGTCATCATGTTTTGATGAAGCTTTGCAAATTGACACTGATTTAGCGTGATTGAGCATCAATGGTTTTTGCATATTCTGCCTTAGTCTACCTAGAAACTGAGCCCAAATGAGATCACCTGGAAACATGAGCAAGTTTTCGGAAACATCCTCAAACTAGGTTTCTGGACGCTACAGAACATGCGTATGAAACGTCGGAACGTTCAAAGTTGAAAACATCAAACCCTGAACTTGAAACCATGAAACTCTGACCGCGATTCAAGATTCAAGCAGGTCGCAACAATGCAGCCTTAGAATGCTTCAATCATATTCAGAAAATCTCAAGACTTTTTTAAACCTCCATTGCAAAGCACCTTTGAAACCCCTCTAGCTGGGCGAAGTCTGGGTTCAGCAGCTGCGCTGATTTGAAGTATGATATTTTGACATAGCCAATCTCAGCACGCGGTCCACCATGGTGGGCATTCACAAGGCTTGTCCGAACTTTTGAACATCCAAGACTCACATCAGGTTTGGTACCAGATTTGTCCAGCAAACCAGATCACAGTATTTATTCAATTTAATCTGTGCCGGACGGCAAGTGCCGGTGTTTGTCGGTCGTGGTTCTGCTTGTGATTGGTTGGTTCTGCTTGCGATTGCGTTTGCAGTTGTGGTTATGCGGTTATGCTTGCTCTTGCGGCTCCTACGATGTTATCGATGTAACCTACGATGATCTACGATGTACTGCTATCGTATGTTTGAACCGGATCAGTGCGAAGGAGCCAGCGGAAGATCTTGCCAATGATGCAGGCGCTGAGAACTTCAACCAAGAAGCAGGTGTGTTTTCATTCAGAAAATGAATGGCTTTGATGTTGGAGAAAGTAGAGTTCAAACTGTATCCATTTAGGATCACAAAGTTGCCAAAACATAAGTGATCTCAACCAAGAATTCCAGTCTGCAGGTCCCACGCAAAGGTCTCCTCGTAATTCATTGAAGGGCTTGAAACCCAGATACTTGTAAGTAGGGTAGAAGGCCACTTCAGGAACTTTTTAAGCATTGTTGGTTTCCATCATCTACGAGCGGCAATTGATTGTTTCCGAGTATTTCCTCCAAGTCGTTGTCAGTAATCAACCAGGCCATAAATTGTTTGGGGCGTGTACAAGTTCTGGAACCGATAGAAGATCACATATATCAGTGATTTTCGTCTCATGACATCTTCATGGATTATGAGGGGAAGTGTTGACTGGAAGTGTTTGCTTGATATGAATTCAGCCTTCATGATCACGGGCTCCCTGGACAGCACTACTGGCCCTTTTTGTGTTTTTTTCATTGCTTTACACTTCATGAACTTCAGTTGGTTTTTTTAAAGATTTTTACACTTCATCAAGCAATGTATTGCTTGAGTGTATTGTTTTTTCATTGTTTTACACTTCAGTATCTCAACACAAGTGCTGAGGTCTGGAAGATTGCATCTCCGATGATGGCAGAAGCGGCAATGAATTGACGCCGATTTTTGCAGGCGGGTCTTGCCTTGGATTTGCCAGAAGTGTATGGGTTTTGCCATGTTTTGCCTGCATATGTTGCAGCCAGGGTATACTGGGTATACTGTTCAAGCAAGTCGTTTTATATCTCGTCAGAATCTTCTCGTGCCATACTTGGATTGTTTAACAGGATATCATATCATATCTTATCCATGCGGTGGTGTGTAGTATGCCCACAGTAAATTGGCGGAAAACTACAATACCACATGATCTGCTACATTAGTATGGCTCGACATGATCTGACTCTAATGTGATGGATGCATGTGTGTAATTGTCTTCCTTCGCAAATGATACTTCAAGAACAACAAATACAATCGGATTGATCATTTTGTATAACGTTATTTGATATGATATAACATGATAAGACGCCAGATGTTATATGACTGCATGATGCACTACGTCTCCATAATTTGCTGTTTGATTTGGTAGGCTCAAGGATAACATGACAGACTATGATATAATGTGTTTTGATCTAATGAATAATTTCAATGTGGCATTGTACAGTAAAATGCTGCAAGACGCGGCATAGAGTAGAATGGAACTAAATACAGTCGAATCGACATGTAGAAAACGTGATATTTACTCCATATACAGTGACATAGTAGAATCTGATGAGTTGCAATTCAGCACGATCTACATATGATACTATCAGATGATATCAGATAACTTGATGTGCACAATATTGTACTATGTACCTATACAACACACAGCTGCTTGATAGAATTTGTTTTGATACAATGGAGTGGAATTGGGCACGCTATTGCGGAGCACAATGATATAAATGATACAATTCTCAGAAGATTGGACAAACCTAAATACAATTTCCAGTGGAGCTTGTAGCGTAAAGACTTGATTTGGGAAATCTTAGATCCGCTTCATTTCCACAACCCCAGCGGAATCCCGAGCTGGACACGTCCAAAGGTTCTTTGCCTTCTTTTCTTGTTTCTGTGATTTTGGTCGACAATGATTCTTCAACTAGAGTCTATGGATTCAAATTGAATTGCATGTGGTGGAGTTTCGCAGACTGGCGAGACTGTGTTGCATTTCCACCATTCTTGACGTATCAAAGAAAACGCACAATTCAAGTACTGCTGATATTTAGCTCTTTCTCAGATGCCTCCAAGACAAAAAAAGGCATCTCAAAGACTGTTTGTTTTTGTTCTTTGTTGATCGAAAACAATGGTATTTAATGTATTTACAAATGTTTCTGGAAAACCACAGTATTTGAAATATTTTTGACAAACAGCGTACATCAAGGAAAAGAGTGCCAATAAGCCTGGAACAGCCAGAGCGATCTTAACCGATCTGATTGTACCGCGCCGTGCCTCCGGAACTTCTTGGTACCTCTTGGAACCTTCCGGAACCTTGGTCTGCCAATTGCTCCACCTCCAAGAACCTTCCGGAACCCTCCAGAACTCCCTAGAACCATGAGGCCAGCACCGGAACACACTGGAGCCAGAGCGTGACAGACCCCTTTAGATTTGGCTGTGAGGCTGGAGAGGAAGTCTCTTGTAACTCCTCTGCTCCTCCAAGTTCAAGAACTTCATGGGGGCAGCGCAAGCGACTGCTAGGGTGCAAGCTACGCCTAGGATGCAATCTAGGCTTTGTGTCGGCCTTCGGTTGCATTGCCAGACAGTGCTTGAATACATTCCGGTAAAGCCGTATGGTGGAATAAAATCAAACCTTTTAGTTTTAGCTACACGCAGTTGCGCGGCTGCTGCCAACTCCAATTTTTTCCGGCCTTCTGTCAAGCAGGTGCAGTATTTCGTCAATGAATCGTTCTGCAATCGTTTTTGCGTTTCCGTCAGTGATGCAGTATTCTGTGAAAGAAATGATGTTCTGTCAGCGCAACGCTACATTGCGTTCTACGAAGGACGGACGATGTTCTGTTAGGGGAGTGTTCTGTCAGTGCAGCCTTCTGTCAAGGAGGTGTGGCGTTCTGTCTACAGGTTTTGGTGGGTAGAAGGACTGCCAGAATTGGAGCGTATGTCCTTGTGGGGTAGAGTAGCAGGCAGACGGAAGACGTGAAGGACATGATTGCGTGCATTCAAGGTTTGATTATCATGGCTCTGAGCGCGGCAAAAAAAGGCATGCCAGCGCACGCTCATTTTGTTCGCAATCGGTTCTATGTTTGCTTGGCGTGCTGTTCATCGTGGGCAGGGGTGGGTCAGAAAAGTTTTGGGTCAGAGAGCATGCGCACGGATTCAACGAAACATGATTCTGAAGCACATGGATGGGGAAAGTGAAGTCGCAGATCAAGGGATTTCGTTCCACCTTTCTCAGCTAACGTCATGCTTGATGGTATCAAGGACATTTGATCTCCCACCAAAGCCAAACAAATATTTGACCGTCTTTCAATTTATACGTCGATATGTTCTGCAACAGCAGCGTTCAAACGACCAGTCCAACGTGAGTTTGGATGGCAACGCAGCGGAACGGAGCTCGCATACACATTATTAACTGTCTATTAGGTAGGATCCAATCAATTTGCACGGCAGACTTTCAATGCACACAATTAACGTAATATTGAAATATAATGAGAGATAATGTTTAATCATGTTTAATTGTTTGCGGACTCCAACGGGTCCGTCAGAGAAGGAACAAGGTGCTTGTCCCTGAGGTATCCACGCACAAGGAATAGCAGTTGTTCCAGTGGAAGAATAAATCTGAAGAACAGCTTAGGAACGGCTTAGAAGAAGAGCCTGAAAACGGATTTTGTTTAAATACAGAAGACACGGCTGAGATTGTGGCAATGTGAGGTGCAAAGTAATCAGGCTTTGTGCGAGGAAACCATCTCAGTGTCAAGGCACATAATCTCAATGGTATTTGTGCGAATATTGGGCGGTGTGCATTGGGCAATTTCTTGTCATTTGATGATATCCCTTTGTGCATTGTGTGAATTAGATGTATAACAGAGGAATGTGAGGTAGCGTAATGTATTCATGAACAAAAACATCATACAAATATGTACATACAGTACGTTACATCACATTACATTTATATATGGTAAAACATTCAATGTGGCAATAGAATGTAAGCCGATACAATTGTAAAACAATTGTTTCATCTAGAAAATGATTCAATGTAATTTGGGCACAAGTGAGTTTCTACATTTCACCATAAGTCTGCAATGGCAATGTGCTGAATAGTTCAACAAAAGAAATGCATGGATCCACTGGATGCTTCCGATGCTTCCTGCAAAAATTGTAAGAGAAGTATCATTCAGCAGCTCACATTCGGCCCCACCGAGGCCGCACGGCCACAGCCAAAGGCACGGATGCCCTCCGAAGGTGCCTGGAGGCGGCATGTTGAAGATCTTGTCAGAACTTGACAGAATTTAAGGAGTTTGATTACGTTTGATTTCCATGTTTTTTTTCATAAAAAAAAATGTCATGGTTGGAGCCAGAGGATACCGTTCTTTGAAGCGTGCTTCGAATGTGTCAGGAGCTGAGGTGGCATGGAGAAGCCTTGCGGCAATGCGCAGCAGGCGACTGTCCCATGTTTCCGTGGCCCTTCGTTGTTCCGGTTGCGCGCCGATCTATGCAGGTGCCAATGCGCAGCAGCTGTGTGCAGAGGCGAGCGTACGGCGGAAGGAGCGAAGAGTTTTCTCTTTCACCGAGCAGTGCCTATGTATATCTATGTATCCTATGCGGAGAAGAAGGCGACTATGCGTCGATCATCGTCCATGCATCCTCATGATGTTTTCAACTTGCAACTTGTTGTGGATGAGTGCAGTATGTGCAGTGCATAGGTTTGCCACCAACTGTGCCGTTTGCTTGAAGGAGTTGCTTTGGAGCCTTGGCCGGGAGCAAGAAAAAGGGTGCACTTGGATCTCGCTTTGCCATGTTTTGCAGAATCGGTTTGTCACGGTCGGGCAGATTTGGACTGCATTTTGTGTGACAGGCGTATGGAATGGCTCAAGAATGAAATGATTGAGAGACCAGCACGGCAGATGCAAGTACACTAGACAAATGGCATTTTGGACTTGCCAAAGTCGTGCCAGGGTTTCTATTGTAAGTATTCTGGCAAGTATGCATGCTGGCATGGAATCGAATCCGCAATCCATTTTGAGCCACAAGATATGCATCAATTTTGAACAGAACAAGGTCTCTTTGCAATCTCCTTTACACTTGAGTGCTGCATGCCTGTTACCTTCAAGCAAGACAAAGCATTTTTGACGTTCTTTCCAGCAAAACTCTCAGTACTTGGCTGTTCGGTGTCGTTTGTGTTTTGAAGTATCTATTTTCAGCCTTGCTCTGCCTCTTTGCGATCGATTGAACAATTGGTTTGGGTTCTGCTTAGAAAGGCGCTTCTTTAATCTTGACTTCTCATTGTCATGTTTGTTTCCTAAGCCTTTTAAGGTGTCAGTGAAACCAATTGTTCCAGACTCTGTTCAGCACCGAAACTTGAGAGGCTATTGATGTCTAATGGTTTGGCCTTACTGGCTCTGCAACAAGTTACCCTTGACCCCTTCCTTATCTCTGGCCGGGCCTTGACTTGAACAGATACGGTTGTTACATGTTGTGATTGCGATTGTGCACTATCCGAGCTGCTCAGGATAATTGTTGAAGTCTATAACAACTTGGGGCAGAATCTCAGAAAAGTGACAAAAATACTCGAATAGATATTGAAACAAATAGATATTTTTTATGTAGCGGTCAGGTGTTGACTTTTGTTTTAGACCCACGTTGAGCTATGTTTGTCTTTTGACAGGGCTATGTTGAGATGCGTTTGCCTATGGTCCGTCACAAAAGGAGATTTCAGATCCATGACTTCCCTAAGCTTTGCATAGCTTTGCTGAGTGGCATGCCTGACCTTTCTTGGGCTTTTGGCAGGGCTACGTCAAGGTCTGTTGGTTGTCCAGGAGTGGTTCCTTTTGGATGAGGTAAAGCTGAGCTATGCAGGCTTATGCGATGCTCCAAGGGGAAAAGGTTCAGTATAGATACTATATGGTACTACTGTGTTCCTTTGATCTTCATTCGATCTTCATTTGTCTTGAGATTATTGGTTGACTTGTTCATGTTTGTTCCTTTTTTGTTGCTTGATTTGTTTCTTATCCATCCTTTGTATCGTGGCTTGGTTCATTGGTTGCAGGCACCACAAAAGGACCAGGAGTTGTTTTTACCGTGAATTCATGCAATCGAATTATACAATCGAGAACGAGCATCATTGTACAGTAAAAAATGTGATTTCCAATGCCAAGAAAATATACACTTATATAGAATCATGTATGCATATCTCTTTTCAAGGTAGGTGCTTGTCATGTTGAATGATCAGGATTCTTGAGGTTGGGGCCTTATTTCTAGATTGGTCTCCTTGGCAGTCAACAACGTGACGCAGTTCACACTGACTCTGGCAAGCCAAAGAAAAGCTCCTTGGATGATGCACTCAGCAGAAGCATAGAACGTGAACAGCCAACATAGTGCCATCAGGAAAGCCTAATATATTCACACAATCGCAAAATTTCAATTCGGTTGAGCTTGATCGCTTGCAACCTAGATACTGGTATAACAAATAGCTGTAGTTTCTGAGTTGCTTGTTGAAGAGTTGCCAAATCGGAATCAATGCCCGTGGTAGGAATAACTGGCAGCTATCAATGTTAGTCGTTTTTCCCATGTTGAAGCTTCAAGTTCAAGTTCCACGCTTCCAGGAGGTTCAATGTGCTTGTTAGTGTCATCCAAACATCGAAGTTAAGATGGCCAGAGGAAGCCGCAATTCTGAAGTCCTTGATGCTTCCCATTGCGGAACATACATGTTGGGTAATTAGTTGTCATAGAATTGGCATTCAATGCAACCCAAGAATCTCCAACTGTGTACATCGCAAGTTTTCAAGTTCCAAGTTGTCAGAAAGCAAGTGAAAGCGGGTCAATGTAATGTAGGCTGAACATGGCTGAACTAGAATGTCCGTTGCCGCACAGCTGAGGTTGCGAACATAGCTCCCTTTTTCTATCTCTTGAGGGGAATCGGGACAGTTCAATTTGACCTACTGATGTGGGTCCACGTGAAACACCTTGGGCTGGCAGGATTGAATCAGGTTATGCTATGTTATGCTTGTTCCACTGATGTGTCGCACGGCCCAAGCTAAAGGAGAAATGATGTCGCAGAAGAGTACTTCAAGACTAGCGTCCTCCTTTACTCTACTCACTCATGATTACGTTTGAAACTGCTTATGAATCTCATCACTTCTCTTTGATTCTATCTCAATCAAGTCTCACTGTTTGACTTTTCAGCCGCAAAGGTTCCTCTCCAAAGACAGAGAGTGCAAATTGCACAGTACAGGTCAAGTTTATTCAATGTTCAAGAAAAAAACTAGAAATAGACACGAGGCCAGCTTGTTGAAGTGCTAGTCTGAAGTTTCTACCCCGGATACAGCGAGCGATTGAGCTCTCAGCCTTTCATGAAAAAGAACAATTGATCGGTTCGAACGATGGCAAGGTTGTTGAGAATAGCTTTGTTAATCAAGAATCGGGGAGTTATTTTCATTTGAAGGTTTGTATTTGCGGGTATTCTTGCTATCACATTACATGTTGTTTTGCTGTGGAACATACATGCCCACACAGGACCGGATGTCGCTGCCAGAGCTCAAGGTGCCCTGATCATATTGCTGCAAAAAGAAATGTGCTACCAGTAGAAAGTAGTTGAATATAATGAAAGTATCTATGAGGGATTTGTTTCGAAGAAGCCAATTGTTCAAAAAACATGTTCTTGTACATTTTATAATCGGTTGTTGGATTCGTCGGACTAGCCATTAAATTTTGAACAACAAGATCTTGAATATGCACAAAATAGAAGTCAACAAACCATTGATTCGCATGTGGTTTGATATAACATTTGTTGGTTTGATCAATTCGTGAAATTATAATGAAGTATATATGGTTTAGGTGGGGTTGGGTGGGGTTGGGTGGGGTGGCGTCAGTCTGTCAGTCTTGTCGTTGTTTTGTTGCTGCTCTGCCGGATGAGAATATGGCTTCGGTCGCAAGTGAGTGGTCGGTTATTCTCGACCAACCTTTTGTCCTGCTAGGAACCCAGCACCAAAGGCAATGGGAAGCCCTGTAAGCTTAGTGCATACTGGGGTCCAGGCGGGATAATCGGGGAAGGAACTCGCAGTTGGTCGCCAGGTAAGAAGCCGCATGATCCCCGTAGGCTTTCACGGACCTCTTTCTTTGACAATGTAGTGCCCTTTGGGAAGTTCGCTTCACGGCCTGTCATTGATCGAGAGTGCCCACCATAGCCGTCCGTGTCTGTCCGAAAGGGTGAAGGTGCATAAGTCCTGGGTCGAGTGGGCTTGTTCTTTCTTCTCGGGGTAATCGTCCCTCACCCTCTGTGGCCAAGCCCTCTATTCTCATCCACGGTTGTTGCCCGCTGTGCTTGCTTGTTTGCCTGCGCGTGTCCTTGTCTGTCTTCGCTTTGTTTCTTTGTTTCTTTGTTTGTTTGTGTGTTTGTTTGTTTGTTTGTTTGTTT
>VSDK01010553.1:107216-119981 GCA_009767595.1 Symbiodinium kawagutii | reverse complement strand
AACAATTTAGAGGATTAAGATTTGGAATGCATTAAATAAATATTTTTCTAAAAATATCTTATATAATGGAAACAGCAAAATTAGAAAACATTAATAAGTTCAGTAAGCTAGGGCTTCGTAGGCGTCCTACCTATGAAGAAATTATAGGGTTACTTGATGAAAACAAAACTATAACAGGCAAACTACCTAACAGAGATGCAACATTTTTCAGAAACTCACCGGAAGGATCATTCTTTGATGGTCCTAACTATCTTGAAGAACTCAAGGAGCAACAAGAAAGACTATTATTAAGACAGATGAACGAAATATTATTAAGAAGGAATGCTAGAACTGCAGGTAGAACATTTCACACAGAACGCTTTAGAACACTACCATTACAATCACCAACAATAGCACAAGCGCCTATGGATGTTGATGAAGAAGGGGGATTAAGTGGCTTTGCTACTCCTTTATCTAATGCACCGCCACCCAGTGCAAGGGTAATTCAGGGGACACCAGAGGCGCGCCTAAGGGCGACACAACTACACACAGAATTTCAACAAAGACTAAATGTATTAGCCCAAAGAAGACAAGAAACAGCAACAAACCACGCACAAGGGATAGCAAACCAAACAAGACAAACCTTGGCAGAACAACTAGCAAATGTGCAACCACCAAGAGTAGAACCACAATATTTCCCATTACCTACTGGCGATACCTCTGATAGTGATAAAGGACAAGCTAAAGCAAAAGCACAATCAAGAAGAAGAAATTTATTTTTAGATGTTCCACAATCTAGCAATCAAACCGCTGTGCCGGTTCAAATGGATACAAGTAGTAAGCCTAAAAGAGAAGCACCAGAAACAAGAGTTGAACCAAGAGGAAAAGCAGGAAGACCGAAAATGTTTAAGCAC
Source organism: Symbiodinium kawagutii (assembly GCA_009767595.1). Taxonomy (NCBI): domain Eukaryota; class Dinophyceae; order Suessiales; family Symbiodiniaceae; genus Symbiodinium; species Symbiodinium kawagutii. The sequence continues at coordinate 119,088 of VSDK01010553.1, read as the reverse complement.
GGAACAGAAAGACCAAATGCAGATAAAAGAGATGGCAGTGACCCAGAAGAAGAAAGACCCGCAAAACGCAAAAACAAAAACAAAGAAAAACAAAGGTTAAGGTTAGAGGCAAAAGTTGAAAAAGAAAAACAACAAAAAGATGATGATGAAGAAGAAGCAAAAACAGTAGATGAAGGATTGAAAAAAGCATCAACTGCCAGTGCTAAAGAAAAGGAAAAGAAAGAAAAGGAAGAAGAACCTAAAGAAAGAAAAGGTAGTAGGGTAAGAACCACCATACAGAAACCCATTATACCAAGCAAGATGGGAATACAGAAATTATATGAAGAATTTAATAATGCTAAAAATAAAAACATCATCACGGCAATAGAATTCATTGAGTTCAACGACATATTTAAAGCATTTAGGTCAGCAAAGGGAGCAGATAAAAAGAAATACACCAACCAAGCAAAAGACCTTTACAAAAGAATTTTATACAGTAGGCTTAAAAAGAAATATGATGAAGAAAATGCGTAAAATATTATTTTTGTATATAAACTACTTAAAGAAGAATTATTTATATATATTAGTAATGAAAGTCTTAGGTCATGAAATTGATGAAAATGAGTCCGATTATGTTGTCAAGCAACCCATAGTGGAGATGAGCATTGTCAAAAAGGATGAACTCAAAAAATACAATAGGTTATATCACAGAGAATATTACAAATCAGTTTTAAGTGCAAAAATTGAATGCCCCCTATGTGGTTCAATTGTAGGAAAGGAAAAAATGAAAGTTCATCAAAAAACTATGAAGTGCAGAAATTTACGGAATAATAATTTTGAAAATCTAGATTAAAAATACTATAAATTTCTTAAACTACTTAAAGAAATGTCATTATAATATTATATAATATATTATAATGCCATCAAAAATTGTTCAGACTAATACCCGAGCTTTAAGAGGCTTAAGGAGTGGTGCAAGTGAAAGAGTAAGAGATATCATAGATGAAGTCATAGACCTATATCAAGACAGGAAGATTGCACAATATAGCACTGCAGAAAAATTGATAAAAGACTTGAAGAGTGATAGTGCTAGAAAAGTAAATGGCGCAATCAGAAGATTTGAAAAGAGGGCTTCACAATGGAGAACTAATGAAGAACTAGCTGAAAGAATGAGAGCCAATACCAAAAAAGAATACGCAATCACTTTTAGAGTCTATAGTAAGACTGGTTCGGGCACAGGCGGAGATGCATTTACAGATAACTACGGCATCAAATACAAGATGATTATTGATGAAAGGCAGGTCATAATGAAAAGCAGTGAGAAGGATTTAATACCTAGGAATCTCATTAACAAGTATGTAGTCAGAGATGAGTATGATAGATTCATTAAGTTGCTGAAGGCAAAGCTGAGGCAGAAAGAGATATCAAAAAGAGAATATGATGCAAGAGCTACTGTTGAAAACTTCAGGGAAGAGAACTTGATACATGACCCACCCAGAAAAAGATTTAAAGAAAAAACTAAGTTAGTGGAAGTCATCCATGACACTCAACTATTTGAATCTACACTTAAGAAACTGCTAAATGCTGACAAAAGATTTAGACAACAGTTTCCTAATCTTGAGTCCTATGCAGATGGCATCAAGATAAAGGACATCTCAGAAATCACAAGCAGAAGCAAGAAAAGAAAGAGTGAAGCAGAAGAGATGCTGAAAGATGGAAACCAGATAAGCATGTATCACACATACATTAACACAGAATTAAGGGAGAGTGATAATTTTTATGATGCAATGTATAAGGAGGGACTTTTTCAGGATGAATGCTGGATTAACTCACTCAATGACCACTACAAAAATACACTGATGAGCCCTAACAAGTGGAAAAGCAAAAGATTAACAAGAGAGAAGGTTTTAGAACTAATAGGTAAGACATATGAAGAATTCAAGGAGGATGGGGCATCAGTTGAAGAGATGAAACCGATTTTTGAATGCTTCAAGTTCCCCGTCAGAATCTACAACTCTTTTGGATACAAGTTTTATTCATATGACCCCGAGATTAAGAATAAAAACATTCCAGCATTTTTTGGATTAGTTAAGGACAACCATATCTATACATTGAATTCTAATACCATGAGTCTTGCGCGCAAAAATATTGAAATGAATTTTACATGTTGCGCATCCAGCAATTTTATATTCAATAGGAACGATGAGCCAGTTGAATATAAAGTCTTTTCTACCATTGATGACATTTTACCTATACTAAGGGAGTGTCACAAAGATGATGATGATGATGAGGGTAAAGACGCCTCGCCAGAGGCTCGCGACCCACGCGACTTTAACCTAATACATTCTGAAAATAATTTGATGCAAATATTTTGTGATTTAAAAAGGGTAGGCTATACGCCTTCTATTACTTGGAAGGCTGGACAGATAGAAAACTTGAAAATGAAATTTAATTCCGTTCTGTTCAATGTCAGATGTCAGAGTCTTGTAGCAGATGCGGTGGATAGTAGCATTATCATTAACAATGCCGAAGTCTTCAATAAAATGAATCAAGCCATGTTTGATTTCAATAAGAGTCTTTTTTCTCCATCTCATAAGTCCTTTTATGATAAGCAAGACATGGACATATTAAGAGACTACAGGAGTATAGTAGCTAATGGTGTCTTTTGGACATATACTACTGAGAAGCCTTTTAAAAACCAGCTTGTAGAGATTGATGTTAATAAAGCTTTCACATCAGCTTTTGTTAGCATTGACAGGGTGCCAGTGTTTTCAGAATTTGATGCTTGGAAAAGATATGACAAACATAAAGTGGAGAGCATGAATGATTTAACGCTATACTTCGTAAGAGGTAAATTTAAAAACTTGATGTTGAATAAACAGTTTGGCTTAGTTTATGGTATGTTTTTAAAACATTTTGTTGATGAGGTTGAAATTCTAGCTTATAAAGTGCCATCTCACACTTACAAAGTTAAGTATAAGGATTTAGTCAGGAAACTGTGGGCAACTGATATCAGTGATGATGATGAGCTGGACAAAGCAATTAAAAAACTGATTGCTAACATCAACTTTGGAATACTAGAAAAGGGAAGCAACATAAAAACAAAGTCAATGACATTCAACAAAATTGAGGATGCCATGCATTATAGAGAAAAATACGGTGGTCAAATTAACGTTCTCATTGATGAGCAGAAAAGTTGGGATGAAGAGGCTGAAAGGTATGTATCTAAAGTTATTGGTTCCTATTATGTCTTAACAGTGTCAGATGAAAAATTATTAACAAATGGATTCAGATTTTTGAAAGAGCTACTTTTACAACATCATAATTTTAAAATGGATTCTACTTACAAACTCTTCAAGAAAAATAATATTCCTATATATTCAGTCAAGACTGACGCCTTTGTTATCAAAAAAAGTGATTTAGAAAAAGCAAAGGAGTTGATAGAAATGGGTCCTAGGATTGGATGCTGGAAAGTTGTTGAGAAAAGCTTCAGTATGCCATCAAAAAAATATGATACTTTAACATGTCAGGGAATGAACATAACAGAGTTTAAAAATAAAACACTACCGGTATCTGATGAATGGGACACTGATAGGATTATTGAAGAGAACGTTTTACCATATAAGAGGTTGATGATTAGAGGTTTTGTGCCAGGAACGGGTAAGAGCTATATATGCAAAAAGATGGCAGACAGAGGGCATAACGTTTTATTTGTTGTTCCTACTAATGAGCTAGGACAAGAGTGCGGTTGTGAATGGACTACATTGAATAAATTCTTTGGGATAGCCTTCGGTGATGAAAAGATAGGAATGTTTGACTCTTCAGAGTTTGATGTCATAGTCTTTGATGAGATTTATTTTCACAATGTCGGCAAGTGGGCTTTAATCAGAGAGTATGAGAGGGAAAACCCTAACAAGATTATAATAGCTACAGGTGATACAAAGCAACTGAAGAACCCAGAGAGCATAAGCAATACAATGCCTTTTGAAGAGTATGCTGATTATTGTATAAATCAAATTTTTAAATATAATATTATGCTTTATGAATGCAAGAGACTGAAGACAGATGAAGATAGAAATAAGTTATTGGATATTAGGAGGTTGTGTTTTGAAACTGATGTCGGATTCAAACAGATTGTAGATAAATATTTTAAATGGACTGATGAAATAAAATTATTTGATAATAATATCGCTTACAGAAATGAGACATGCAAAAAAATATCAAAGAAGATTAGAGAGATGAAAAACATTGATGATGAATATGTTATAGGCGAAGAGGTTATATGCAGAAAGTTTTTGAGAACTGATGAGGGCAAATGCAATGTAAATTTTAAATACAGAATTGCTGATATCAAAGATGATAAGGTCAAGCTAATACATGTAAATACCGGTGATGTGAGAAATTTAGATATCAAAATTTTAAGGAAATATTTTATCTATGCTTACTGCTACACTGCTCATAGTAAGCAAGGTTGCAGTGTGGATAGTGATATTGTAATATATGATTGGAATTTTAGATATGCTAGTAGAAACTGGTTTTATACAAGTTTGACTCGGGCAAGGGATTTAAACAGAGTCTGGTTTTATAAATATCCTGAAGATGAAGATGACTTGTTAAAAGATTTAGTGGGGAATTATTTGAAAAATAAAGTCAAAATTACAAGAGTCAAGATGCAAAAGCTGGGAGAGAAATAGAGAGTGATGAATATGTAGATGAGAAATGGCTGATGAATCTTATCAATACTAATTGTGAGTGTTGCGGTGATTTGTTGAACATAGATTTTGATGGCAAAAATGTAATATCAAACATGAGTGCGCAGAGGATAGACTGCGAGCTTGGACACTTCAAAAGTAATTGCAAGGGGCTATGTGTTGAATGCAACAAGGGCTTAAGCAATACTAATTCAATTTAAAATAATATCTTGTTTTTTAATATGAGTGATGGAAAACAAGATATTATAAGTAAAATATATTTTGATAGAGCCGGGTATGGCAGTAAAGCTAATACTTTGAAAGATGCAAGGGAGAAAGATAAAAGTATCAAGATGGAGGATGTGGAACAGTTTTTTAAAAAGAATGTTGAAGTGAAAAAGAAACCAAGAGGTTATAATAGCTTTATAGCTCCTTATAATAAGCACACATATCAAATTGACTTGACTTTTTTTAGAAGAGAAGATTTTGATAAACCGCAAAAATACTATATTGCTTTAACTTGTACAGATGTATTGAGTAAATATGCTGTTGCGATACCATTAGAAAACAAAGATGCTCAGACTATCATAGATAAAATGCCAGAAGTAATAAGAAGAATGGGGGGCAAAAGCCAATTGATTTTTTCAGACGACGAAGGCGCATTAAGAGGAGACTTATTTAGAGAATATGTTGAAAGGGAAGGAATGGAACTTTACAGAACTAGAGGAAAAGCAAATTTTGTTGAAAGACTAAATAGGACTCTAAAAGATATGATTTTTAAAAGACTAGAGGCAGATGAGAAGAAGGGAAAAGAAAACCTGCAATGGGTAGATTATTTACCCGAAGTGATTTTGACATATAATAATAAAATGAAACATTCTGCGACTGGACTTGTTCCAAGTGAAGCAAGGAAAGAGAGAAATGAAGTGAGAGCAAAAGTTAATATAGCCAGTAAGGCAAGGAAGGAGAGGCTTTACCCCGAGCTGATGGTGGGGGATAGAGTAAAAATATTGAGGAAAAAAAGAACTGGAGAAAAAGAGAGGACGAGTCATTTTTTACAAGGTGAATATACCGTAGAGTCAATAGATGAGAAATTGAATCAAAAATATTATAGATTAGAAGGATTTAATAGACCACTCATGAGGCACGAGATACTAAAAGTATAATTTAAATAAAAAATCTTAAACTACTTAAAGGAATATTATCTATATATATTAGTGAAATATGAGTGATACAAGTAGTGAATGTCAAGGATATCAAATTCTGAATATTGAAGAGATGGAACAAGCAAAAAAGCAAGTCATGAGTAATTATATGTGCAAGAAATGTAATATACCATTTTGTGGCGAATGTGCTAAAACAGTTTCCATATTAAACATGTGTTCTAAAAGCATACCTGATGAAGTCATTGAAAATATTAGTGGCAATATTAGATGTGATAGTTGTAGTGAGATGATTGATACTATTAAAAATCAACCTTGCAAAAATATTGATGGTATTGACTTAGGAGTGTATGATATCAAGTTATACTATTACAAAGAGCTTAATGAATTTCCATTACTTGATGAGTTGAGATATCATGAGAATGAGCTGTTGAAAAATTTAAGTGAAACACATTATGATGTATTGAAGATTTTATTTAAACATTTAGGGAATGAAAAACAGTTAAAGCATTGGAAAAACAACACTATTGATTTCTTCTGGGATATTATGGGCGAAAGTCTGACCGAAGCCTATGATAGTTTTGGTTTGCTATTTGATGAGCTAGTGGAAATTTTGGTTTACATTGGCGAGTGTGAGATACCAATATTTAATCATCTTTACTCTGAAGGTTTTGGGTTTGAAATTGCAGATAATTTAAATGAATTGTTTTTCAGCGATTCTGATGATGAGCTTGATGATACTGATGATGATACAAAAAATGATTTTAGACAGTTAGAAAATTATTGGTTTTAATCCATCTATCTAATAATAATATTTATTAGATATATGTATCTTAAACTACTTAAAGAAATATTAGCTTATAATAGTAAGTAAAATATGATGGGCTTTGATAAAGAATATGTTGAACAATTTAGGGACATGACACCTGAACAAATTGAAAATCATATTGGATTAGAAAAGGTCAGAAATGTAATGGAAGGTCTTCCTGTAGATTTTGGAATTGCTAGGATAAGACAACTAATAAAGAAAATAAAGGAAAAAGAAGCAAATAAAAACAAAACAAATTAACCCCTAGTTTTCATAATAATATTATTATGAAAATTATGTTTTAATCTTTTCTATTATCTATTCTAGGATTGGCTAATCCCGACATCATATTCCCCAAAATGTTATGTGATAATTTTTGTGGTAAAGCCAGCTAATACTTGATGTTTCAGTTAATGTGGTATCTGTTGTAAATGGTTGTATGTAAGATACTGTTAGAGAAATTTATGTATGAAATGATGTAAATGGCTGGCTGGTGGGTGTTTAAAAAGTCGGGATTAGCCAATCCTAGCTGTAACCATGGTTGGTAGGGTTACTAAGGGTTAGTAAAGGTTGTATTGATGGTTTGTGATATTGATATAGCAATGATAGTTGCTTGGAATGATGATTGATGATGGTAAATTCAGCTGGCTAAGGCATGTTAAAGTTACAAAGTCATGAACTGTGGAATACTGTGGATAATCGAAAGGTTCAGTTATGGTATGCAGTTCAGCTAATCGAGGGATTAATAATGAGCAGTTCATTCAATGTGGCTTATGATGCTTAACCTGTCCAGTTGATTGTGATAACCAACGTTTCTCACATCCAAAATCAATCCATCCAGCGAATCCGGAGACTCAAAAGCGTGCGGGCCCTGTCACTCGAAAGATCAGCGAAATCTGGAAGCTTCCAAGAAAACAATTCTATCTGGTTACCGTATTCGGTTTTTACCTCGACGTATTGCAAACATCACTCACAATCATGCTTACTCAATTGGCCATCATTAGTTTGATCATCCACCGCCAGTGGGTCATGATACCCCCCTTGCCACTTGGAGGAACCCGCTGCCCGCCTGTGACCCAGGTCAAGCATTGGTCTGGCATATGGGCCGGTCGTAAGGTACAGTTTGTGCCTCAGGACACACGGGGTGGATGTCATGCTCGTGGTGTGCAGAAAAGTTTTGAAGGAACCACCAGCCATCATTCATCAACCTGGACCATTATCAAATGTATCAACCATAGTCTATAGTTGAACATGATCAACCATCATCTATGAAGTGTTGAAGCAAGTTTAGAGATTGGGTGCCAAGAATATGTCCCTGTTGCACCGTGATGGATGCAGAATCGCTGGGTCCAGGGGTGCCAGCCTATGCATCTCAACACCGCTGACGGTCACCCGTGGAAACTCATGAGCCATCAGCAAATCAACAGAGAGGTAGCGTGCATGACACAGGGTATAACTTTATACTCATCCTGGAGTCATGTTCAAGTTTTAGATCCTCTATATACTTTTGGGGGATGCTCCAATTTGATATTCCGATCATGTGGTTATACCCTGACATCACTCTCTCTCTCTCTCTCTCGCTGGGCTTGGCTGTCCGCCGCCTCACAGAGGCGCCCACCCTGACATCAGTTTATATTTGACTCGCCGGATCATGTTTTTTGTACCTCTGACCCCGTACAACTTGATCGCCAAGCCAACTTGAAACCTGAAAACTTTGCACAAACAAATTTCCTATGTGGATCCGCTCAAGCATCTGAACTTCACATTTGACCAGGTGGCCCCATCGCACAAGCTGCCGAGGGGCAGCTCAATTGATCCATGCTGGTGCCATTGGCGCCCACCACCAAGAAGAGGTCGCATGGTTCGGCTGACACCGATTCTACCAGCCTTAGTCACTCTTTGGCTCCATCTGCCGTGTCAGAATTGGATCCTTTATGATCCTTTGGAGCCCAGCCTTCTGATTTCATCTTTGGTTCCTGACCTTTTTGGACCCTTGAATGCTTTTGGCAACACCGTGGCTCCCTCCCAACAGTTGTGGCAAGATTGAGCCCTTGAAATGTATGCCGTGTCCAAGAATTTTGAGTCTCAAGGCCAAGAATGCGGCACCAAACAAACCACCATGATCATGTTTGAAATAACAATTGTTGGCTACATCCAACTCATACCCTACAACTTCAATCCTGTACTTCAAGTATCGTAAGACAAGGGCAGAACATTCCTGGCACCCCTGGGATGTCGTAGTTCTAAGGTGCAACTCCAGGTTTCCTATTCAGAACCAATTTGGGAACCAACAGCAAAACAACCAAGCCAACCAACAAACAAGCCGACCATAAATCGTTGCTGGTACTTTCTCACCCCAATGCGAACCAGGGAATCACTCTCAGCCCTGACATGAAGGGCACCGCATCTGAGGTGGATCAAGATTTCATAGTCAACCGCCATCAAACATGGTGCGAACCCCCATTCAGGCCGATTGGTTCGTCAATATGCCAACGCACATAGTGGTGGCCAACCAAAGCCAAAACCGACCAAGGTCAACCCATCAGTTGTGATGACCCACCCGGGCACGCGTCGAAGCAGGGTGCCAACCTGGTGCCGCCCGGCCACCAGTTGTCAGGTCCATCCGTTCGCACGCACGTTCGGGAGCTTCCATCGTTAGCAGTAAGGGCGCTGGCCAAGGGCACACCCGAAGGACTCACTGGACGCATGTCCTGGGCGTGTCGACTCGATGGTTTGCAGCAAGGTTTGATCCGGTTCGTAACGGTTAGTGTTTGTACCACTGCTTCTTGTACACCAAAAATGATGGCGATACAATCATTTTTGGCTTAACAGCTACGACATCTTCAAGCGTTACGTTGGCATCACCTGTGTGAGATGTGCACCTCAACACCTAGCAGTGCCTCTTTTGGCACCGTCCCAGCATCGTGGATGTCGATCTGCAGATCCGTCACGGAGTCCTCGAAGACGTTCAACCTGCGCGGCACAGCACAACGCTGGCACGCAACCGCTGATAAAGCTCCGCTCAATGGGTAACTTCTGGGTGGAAATAACCATTCTAAACTCCACCATGAATGATTCGATGAATAATTGATCATTACATATCATTACCGTATGATTGAGGAGAGCAACGATTGTCAGCCACCGCGCAAAAACAAGATTCCCTGGGACGTAACCATGGTAGCTCCATGTCCCAAACTAGCCACGGCTTCGGGTCACTCGCAGTGGAGATGGCTCAGCCACGCTGGACCTCTCTGGCATGGTGATGCTGGCCGCAGGGGCTAAGACTTCCTCCAACTGCACCTGGAGCAAAGATGGTCACGGTATCCAACGTGCCGACATAGGCGTGTTGTGAATGTGGTCGTTTAATTTGATATGGTTTGATAAAAATGGTTTACTTGTATGCCTGAAATATGGTTTGATTCCATGGTCGGTCAAACATTGATGTATTGATGAATAGTTTGAGATGCAGGTGAAGAATGGTGATCAATGGTTTAACATTATTAATTCATCATCATGGTATGCTGTGGGTGAAAAATGTGGATCCAGTTCGATCAACTCCGATCAAGTGAATCAGGTCTAATCATGACGAGCAATGATCAAAAACAAAAAAAGTGGCAAAACATCATCTTAAAATGGCTCATCCAACCGTGATGATGGGTGATGATGGATGGCTCCTAACATCCCTTAGACCCACTCACCACCCCCAGGCCCGGACCCCCCTAGGCCCTGACCCCCCCTGTGCCCTTCCAAGGGGAAGCCCCTGCCAGACGGCGCCCCGCCTGGATGGCTATGCCCAGCTGCGCGCTGGGGGGCTCCGTGGCTCGCGCCGCCGCCTGAAACCGCGCGCCAACCACGAAGAGCTGCAGGCGATCGGTGCCCGTGAAGCCTCGCCAGCGAGGCGGTGAAGCGCACACAGAAACCATCAATGATGGTGGTGAATGATGGTTATCAATGAGCAACTAATGATGGTTGGTAGTTGGTTAATGATGGTGAGTTGGTTAATGATGGTGGTTAATGATGGTGGTGATATATATATGATTAATGGGTTAAACCAATTAAAACTAGTAGTGGTTATATATGATTAATAGTGGTTTATATTAATGATGGTTAGTAGTTATACAAAGCACTAGATGGTGGTGAACGATGGTTAGTTGGGGAAGTAGCAACCTATGATGGTTAGTTGGTTAGATAGCAACTAATGATGGTTGGTTAGTGGGGTGAAAATGATTGATGGTTGGTTCATGACATGAATCTATGCAACTACTGATGGTTAGTAGCTGGTTTATAATGATTGGTTTAGCTATAGTCATGGTTAGTGATGGTTATTTAGTTGTTTTTTAGTGGCTAACTAGGGTGAATAATGGTGAATAATCGTGAAGGGGTGAAGCAATAATCTTAATGATGGTCAATGGTGAATTCTTTATAGTGGTTAATAAATGTATAGAACTAATCTTGAATGATGGCCTAAGTTCATTAGTGGTAGTTAATGATGTTGAGTAGCTGTTTAATACATGAATCTCCTATAACCATGGTTAATAATGATGGTTAAAATGATGGTTAGTAGTTGCTTTTAGCAACTAATGATGGTTAGCAGTTGGTTAATGATGATTAGTTAACCTATAACCATAGTTAATGATGGCTAGTCGTGGTTAATGATGATTAGCAGTGATGGCTACCCTTTCACCATGGTTAATGATGGTGCTCAATTTCCTGGTTAGCAGTTGGTTAGTGAGTGTTTGATACTAAGCCACTAATGCTGGTTAATGATGATTATTTAGTGGTTACTGAGGAATTTATGGCAACTATGATCAACCAACCCTATAACCATGGTGATTTTCCGTGGTTAGTGACAGTTAGTAGTTGTCTTTTTGCAAGTGATCCGATAACTATGAGTGATTAATAATGGTCAATAATGGTTAGCAATGGTGAATAGTGGCTGACAAACCAGGCAAGCGGTTGCATATCATGATTGATTGGCCGTGTAACCCTTCAACACATGTTTGATTACTCGGGCCAAGTCTCCATACAAGGGACTGCTATCCAGGAATAGCTGTTTGACAACTCATTGAATTTTAGGATGTAATCACTACTGCGCGATAGCAAACCGCATAAATGGGTGAAAACAAATGCAAGTGGCAAGTGTGATTGCCAACTTGTTGGGTATGGGCCTCCTGTGAGGGCTTGGGATACCTTGGAATATCTTGGCATGTTATGACTTTTCGGCATTCCAA
>VSDK01010553.1:78167-107206 GCA_009767595.1 Symbiodinium kawagutii | reverse complement strand
CAAAGCAATCAACTCAGCTATTCATTAGTAATTAGCATTTTTGTTCGCAAAACTCGTGTGAACTATTATTTATACCTGTAATAAAATCAAAAAAAAGAGTAAGCCAAATGGTTCAAAACATGAGCAATTGTCCGGGCTGAAACAAAACACTTCTCTACTGAACCAAGTAATGCTGCATACATTCATATGCAAGCGTTGACTGAATAAGTAAAGAAGGAAGAAAACATCTTTACCATATATATATATATATATCTATAAAATTGCAAATATGTTGATTTACTGCTTGAATCTTGCTGATACATATGGTGACATATTGCACGTTAAACCTATATATCTTCATCTTTCTCCATCACCTACACTGCTGTCCACGCCTCCAACAGCCTCCAACCCCTGGCCTTGGCGTGGGACATAGGTCAAGTCCGATAAGAAGTTCTGCAAGCCGGACGCGTTGCCGGAAAACTCCAGGGTCATGTCATCAATCACCTGGCACAACTTGGATCGCCGGAAGCGCCCGCGCAGGCACCTTTCGGCCATGCTGGGGGTAGATTCCCGTGATACCATCACCGTATCAAGCACGTGAAGTGACGGAATCAGTCGGATACATAGATGCAACAACACATGTAAACTGTGAATATATAAATAGTGAAGATTTCACTGGGCCCTTCTTTTGGGAATAGTGAAACTCTGATTCTTTTCTTTTGAAGTAGGGCTCCTGGACTCCGAAAAGGGAGGTGCTGGGGAATTCAAAGCTGAGCTTGCAGGTCCAGGTTCAGAACTTCGCTATGGCATCGCCCATGACCCCGAACCAGTGATGCTTGGCACGTGCAAGAAATGCTTCAGGGATCATGGGATGATATCTGCTCATTGCCTAAGCACTGCCTCTTTGGATAGCCCTGCTTTGTTTCCGGCACAAGCACACCGTTTCTCCACAAATCTGCCGCCGAACAACTGGCACCACCACCCAGCAACAGCTGGTGCCTCCATCTCCCCGGCGAAGGCCCACAACGCAAAGCCGCAGTGGTTGCAGGTGACCCAGGCTTGGAAAACATCCGTAGCACGCACCAAGGGACCATACTCGAAGGTGACCTGGGGCAACATCTTGGCAGGTCATTGGCCACCATTAGCAGATCACAGGTAGTAACTACCTATTAGATAACCATATTAGTGGGTAGTTGCCATGGGGTAACTATGGTAACTATCAACCACTTAGTAGATAGTGGGTAACTGATAGTCTACTATACCTATTAGTTGACCATATCAGTGGATAACATTGACCACCTATCATCCACTACCCCATGGTTAACTTAGTAGATAATTAACAGTAGTGGCTGATAGCCAACCAAGAAGACGTAATAGTCGTTGAGAAGCTGGGCTCATAACCAACGACAAGCAACAATAATTGATTAGTAGATCCAGCTGCTAATGGACCACTAGCTGTTTGACCACAAATGCGCGGTGGCTCACCATCATTAGAAGGGTGGTTCATCAATATGAACCTCCCAATGCTATGCAAAACATACCGGCTGGTCCTACTCGCAATCAAATTTATCGAGTTCGTGCTGACCAAAAAACATTGAAAAACATCGTGTCGTTCCATGTTGTATCCTTTTGTTGACGATTCTTAACCAGCACTGCAGTGGCCATGATTGACGATCATCAACCACAGGAAGCAAAATCGATGCAACGTGATAATTACCGTACAACAACAACAACAATAACTCCAACGACAACAACAACAACAACAACAACAACAACCGCAACAAAAACCACAACCAGAACCACGACCACGACCACGACCAGGGCGATGACGACGACCGCACTACGACCTCCAGGAGGACGAGAACGAAGACGACGGCAATGACTACGACGACCAAAAGGCAAAGAACGATGACGACGACGACGACGACGACGACGACGACGACGACGACGTCGATGATGATGACGACGACGATGACGATGACGATGATGATGATGATGATGATGATGATGATGACGATGACGATGAGGATGAGGAGGAGGATGACGATGACGATGACGATGACGATGATGATGATGATGATGATGATGATGATGATGATGATGATAATGATGATGATGCGGCGGCAAATGCTAGTTGACTACCTCCTGTATTTATCTTTACAACAAGTCTGACAATGCAAACCAGCAAACGTGGCAAAATGCTCAAAGAATCGCATCAATGTACAGACAATGGCTACTCTTTTTCAAAGTAATTTGAGGCATGCTCATCCGAACCTCTCATCTACCATATAAAATTACCACAAACAGTTTGGTCCAAAAGGTCGGCCCTTTGCACAATGCTTGCCGTCCGTACCAGAATGTCACGCCCATCCTATCTTGTAGATGTATGCTCCTGGAAAACCATTCCCGCTAATGAACTTCAAAATTTGCTGATTCATGGCACCTGATGCTTCTAGATTTGCTCTTCTTGATTGCAAGAGAGCACTCCCTGTCTGTCCCAGTTTAGCCACATTAGGTTTCAAGAACTCGCCGGCAATCATGGACATCAGCGGCGAAGCTTTTAGGTTCACATCGCCTGGTGCCAGATGAATGCAGGCGACCGTTGTCATAAGTTGATAGTTACTTCGGATCTGCTGGGCAAGCCATTTCTTTCGCCAGTTGTGCTTCTCACTTACCTACTTAGGACTTACACTCGGCATGATTACAAAGCAAACCAATGGGAACATGGGGAGTTCTTTGTAATTGACTATATGTTGGCTTTGTAAATGGTTTTGCAGGCAGCTTTGCTGGCAGCTCTACTGGTGGCTTGACATGGCTTTACCACATCCATCATCCATCCACATCCATCACTCCCCAAGGATCTCCCGAGCCTGCTTTCCGCACGATGTACATGGGAATTTCGCCCCGCTGGGAGCCCATGGTCACTGCCACGGTGTCCCAGCCGCCCCCGCGCTCATCTGCTGTGTACTTCAAGGTGGCCAAGGTACTTTGCCTTGAAGCCAAGGCTGGTTCCCCCGCTCTCAACACGCTGCGGGATGCAGCGGTTGTCCCTGCTGAACTATAACATGGGGACCAATGCTCAGCCCTGATAATTGAGAGGAGAAACAACCAGGCCACAACCAAACATCTCTGTGCAAGCAATTGGCATGATGAACTAGATCATTGGGATATCTCCATCAAGGAAAAAAGGAAAACAACAGCTCAGATGATTAAATCATCATAATCATACTTTCAATAGCTGTCGATAGAGTCAAAGTCCCCAAAACAACGCTGGCTTCCCAGGTCACATCCAAACAATTACCACCTGGGCTGGGAACAAAGTGAATAAACCAAAGTCTAGCAGCAGGAGGTCTCCAACTGGTCCTCCTTGTGGGACAGCTGCTGCCACTTGTTCCGCCAGACTAATCGATGAAAACCAATCACCATTCATCATTCAGCTTCCTCATCCCTCAATCTTCATCACTTGCTGTTTCAGTATCTGTTGCAAAATTTCTCATCCTTCACCCCTCATCAACCATCACACCTCATCACCCCTTGGGCCCCCCATGGCGCCCATGGCTCTTCCCTCCCAGCCGCCCCTTGGCCCAGTGGCATCCGCACCGCAGGGCCCTCCAGCTTCAGCTGTCGGCCGCTCCACAGCACGATCTTCGGCCGCACGGCGCCCGCAGGCGCCAGCAGGGTGCGGTTGGCCGCGTCCGCTGGACGACTGGGATCCACCTGGCTGATGTCTGGAGGTTTTTGATGATGGAAAGCTTCAGAAAACCATAGATTCGATTGAGTCTTGACTCCATCTATGATGAGGGTTGATGGCTCCTGGAGATTCCTGGAGGTTTTCTTGATGGCTCCTGGAGGGTTTCTGTCTGTGTGCAGACCACATCCGACCACAAATAGATTACATCAACCGGGAAAACTGTGCGCAATGAGCAAGTTGAACCAGTAGTTATCAATGATGGTTGGCATGGTTGATGGCTGCCTAGTCGCCAAAAGCAATGATTACTGCTGGTCAATGTGGCTAGGGCAAACCTTATCTGATGGTGATGCCGAGACATGGTCAATGAACAAGTGTGCAGAGTTGCCCTGTTTGGATTCCTTGTGCATCCGCAGGTGAAGCTAACAAACCATCGCACTCTTTAAGAGGATTTAAGAGGTACGTTATGCATCTCTTTTCTGGAGCTTGGGATCGACACTGATCGCTTCAGCCACCATGGCTCACCGGTAAAAACACAAGCCTCGCACATACGGCTTGACCGCCAAACTTGAAAAAAACCGACCCTGCACCGATTGACTGCCTATGGGGCAACATTCACTCACATGCGCACGTGCATACAGATCGAAATGCGCACATTGTTTGGCTAAGTGCACAGGACAAGAGTAAGAAGCTAGTGAACCGATCATAATCAAATTCGATCGATTCATAAATCACCGCATCAATCAAGGTTTGCGCGACTGCCGGAGTGTTCTCTATAGAAACCTCAGTGGGTCTGGTCTAAAGATTGGAATACCACACCAGGACAAAAATGGTAGAACTGTCGATCCTACCGCTCGACAAGTTCTCACCGCTCGCGGTTGTGTTTCTTTCCGCATCCTGCCTGTGGGAAGCGCATGTTGGTCGATGGCACGTTGAAAGGTGCTCCACTCATTGGAGCTCCCTGGTCAGCAACCTGCCACTGGAGCCCATGAGCATTGAAAAGAGGGGATTCGTTTCACTACTTAAGACAGCCTACAAGGGACAGGGCACCAGCAGTTATAAGTTCTTTGAGATTCACCACCGTAGTTATAAACCAACGGCGAAAGCTTGCTGGGCCCAGCTCGAATATAAGCAAAGCATTTACGCTATATATATATATATATGAAAAGATCTCCGACGTTCACACTCTCTGAACTTGATATTTTGCGCCATTCCTTTGATCAACCAGCCAGGACTGGTATCAAGGATTCACCCTCAATGGTTGGATCACAATTCCCCAACCTGCTCCTGTTCCTGGCCATACTCCGTGGCAGTGATTGCTCCATCGGCTGCATCAGAAAGATATGCTTGGCTGGAGCCTACCAAGGCAGCTACATCCACTTCCTGGGCGGAGACCCTAGGCATTTCTACCTGCCCTTCCTCATGGGTGACTCTATGGGATTTGGGGAATGATTACATTTATCATATCTTGCTATATATGATTTAATGGAAACCAACAAAACAGCTATGTAAGGAAATCTGAAGTTTTGCCAATCAGATCCGATCAGCAGCCAAGGCTCCAAAATGCCTTGGCTGCTGCGCAACTGCACTTCCACGTTTTCTTCCACCACATGCAGCCCCAACAACTCGTTGGGGTCGGCGTTGCCTGAAGCGCGGTCAGCGGATGGTTCCATCCCCTTGTCAGCATGGGCCTGAAAGCCAATCATCATCGCCCTGAGGCTACGAACCACTGGTGTATGATGGTGTATCCATTGAAGAAGTCCATTGAAATCATCGAAATTGAGCCCCTATTCCATCGGTATGGTCCACTAGGTTTGAAGAATTGACATCATGGAAGCACCCAGCCTCCCAACCGTACCAAAAGAGCTGGACTTGCAAAGGCAGAACCAATCACAGAGCAGGCCAACCCCTAAATTCGACCAGTTGCGTGCTCCCTTTTAACTTTATTACCCAGGCCTTTCTGATTGCCATTTCGATGTTCAAACATCCATCGGCCTTTCTTCCGGCTAACTACTGTGACTTCACTACCAAACATGATCTAACATGATCAGCATCCGCATGATCAGCCAATATCAGCGAATCATGACCATCTTCACCCGCTATTGAGCATTGGCAGGGCAATCCAGAAGCCCTAAGCACTAAGCATTGGCACAGCCCCAAAACCCATCCAGCATAATCGATCAAGTGGCGCAGGCTCAAGTGGCTCAAGCTCATCGATTCGCCTGCGCGAATTACCACGCCAGAACTTTCCACTCCTCAGCACCCCAGGTATCAGCGCTCGCAGGCTTGGGTCAAGGTGCAGTGGTTGTGGCGATGTTGCTGCACTGCTTGTAGGTGGTGTTGGTGGCGGTGGTGTTTACCGTCATTGGAAATGGAAACGCAACACTGGAAATTGACAACATTGGACAACACGCCGGTTGCAAATGATGTTTCCAAAGGGTTAGAGCGATTGATTACCCTAGAGTTTTCTTTCATGGTGATCTCGGCCGTTCACAGTTGAGCATCAAACTTTGACAGTCAGGTCGACCTCCCTCAAACCCAAGAGTTCTTGCAGCAAACTCCGAAATGAAATCACTTGGGTATCTCAGTATCTCCTCATAGGTTTGGTGGCCATTACATCTTCACTGTATTTTCCTGATGTTTGGGTTTAGGCGGGCGAACGGCATCAAGGCCTATCGGCGGTCATCAGTGCATTAGCGGCTGGAGTTCTACTGGGTGCACAGGTGCACCTGGTGAGGTACTACTACTCCCTACGACTGTCCTGACTGCTGAGGAGCCAACGAGCCCTGAGGTGTCCTGTTGATTAGTGGTTAATTACGGACAAAAAAAAAACATCAGAAAACTCCGCTTTCATGAGTTTATGATGTATTCAAAAGCTATCAACTACCGTAACCCTGAGAAATGTCAAGGGCCAAAGACGTCACCAAAATAATTATATCACTAAATTGACCGCCCAAATGATCAGTTTGGATGATTTTGAGGCAATTCGTGGGATTCCACGACCATTCCAACAATGGTTGATCCTTTTTGGTAGATTACACCATTAAACCTATAATACTCAAACCAAACAATGGTCGTCAAATTGTAAAACCCCCATAGTATCCTTAAGTAAACCAACTGATCCAACTAGTGATTCAAGTATAGGTATCCAACTATAAACCTCGTAAATCAGCTCAAATCCGAAATCTCACTGATCCAACTACCGACTTATAAAACCAATCCATGAACATCAATCATAACCATAGAAAATCATAGATCCCTAGGTCAGTATGTTTCCCCAAGCATGTGAAATCCCATGCTTCCCTAGCCATGGTAGGACCCCCCGCGGCGCCACCACCGGACGCTCACCGAGGCTCGTAGCACAGGTGGTCCACGAGCCAAAGGACTGCTGCGGGTGATGATCTGATAGGCGACCTGCCGCGGTGAGGTTGGTATCCCTACCCGGGAGAACCATGGGTTGATAGAAACCCATGGTTTACAAAAGTGGTTTTCTAATGGTTATAATGGTTGATAATGGTTAGATTATAACTTGGCTATTTTGAAAACCATGGTTATAATGGTTGATAACGGTTATAATGGTTGATAATGGTTTTAATGGTAATAGTGGTTTATGACAGTTAATGGTCGATAATGGTTAATAGTGAACAGTTAACAACTAGTGAATAGTTAATAATAGTGAATAGTTAATAATGGTTATAATGGTAATAGTGTTTAATAACCATCGTTATAATCATTCCCCATTGCTATATGGTTATAATGAATTACAACCATTACCCATGGGTTTATAATGGTTTATATTTTAAAAAAATAAAAGCTGTTTGTAATAGTTAATAGTGGTCTATGATAGTCAACATTGGTTTACAATGGTTAAAACTGGGGTTGATAACTGTTAATTAACCATGGGTTGCTAAGGTTTTTAATGGTTTATAGTGGATGATAACGGTTAAAAATAGTTAACAAACGGATTTCTACAGTTAATTGTGGTTCATATGGTTTATAACTCGGTTAATAATGGTTTCAAGTAGTTTTAAAAACATGTTTTTAATAGTTAACATTATCAAAAAATGGTTGACGAAGGGATTGTGTGTAGTTAGTTGTGCTTTTTTTGATGAATGATGGTCAATATTTGGTTCATAACAGGTAACAATGGTGAATAATGGCATATAATGGGGGAGAATCACCAACAATGATGGTTAAACGACTACTATATGGGAGCCTCTAAAATTGGCAGACCCCAAAGCGATGGTGGGTTTATTGCTATAATTTGTTTCGAATGGAAATGATTTCGAGGTACCCCTATGAATTGAGAAGCACCCTTATGTATCCCTACCCTTCCAGTTGCCCTTATAGTAAAGACACTAACCCCAAACAAAAATGGTAGAAACCAGCTGGTTACCTACTATAATGGTAACTGGAAGCCGAGGGTACAAGTACAAAAAACATAAATTATACATTCCCAATGAAACGATTTCAAACATTATCCAATGCACATTTGTGTGTGTGAGACCATGCGAGGCCATGTGTGACCATGTGTGACCACGACAAGATCGAACAAGTCTGATTTCGGCATCGATTGATCAGCACACGGACGTGCTGATGAACATGAAGCCAGCAAAAAAAAAAAGAAAACTGCATGCATATGCATGCATTGGGCACATCTCTCACATGCACAAATGCAACATGGTGTCGTAGGCATGTAGCGGCAAGCTGCCGATACCCGTCCCAATGGCGCTGCCAAGATCCCTCCTGAGCAATTGTGTTCCCCATGGCCGTCACGGGGGTCTCGTTGGCAGCCATCGCGTCCGGATCCCACGCTCTGATGATCAACACCTGAGCAGCTAAGCAGTGCAGGTTCGACCGAGGTGACCGATCGAGCAGCAGGTGATAAACCCCCCACTGTGTCAATGAAGCAGCCCCCAAATTGCAGGACAGCTATCGATGATCATGGACTATGGACAAGTACCTCAAGGTGCAGGATACAACAGGGAAAACCGGGGTAGAGTGTGGAAGAGTAGGCCCATGAGTAGGCCAAAGAATTGGAGGTGTCTGTGGTAGCTCGACATAAGTTTTGGGCTGGGCCATGGGTCAGCAAGCACCACCACAATCAACAAAAACGACCCAACAGCAACCAGCAACCACTGGCAAAACAACGCGCGCAAAGCGGCCAAACGAACCGTCGCCATCACTGCCCAGAGCCAGAATAACAAGAAAAGAACCAGGGTAGTGGCAAAAACAGAACGAACAACCAGCGACAATAAAGGCTCTGTTGTTACAAAGAGTCTGTTTCCATTGATAAAAAGCTAGGCTTTGACCATTCCATGTTTTGGTCGTCCACATAAGAGTGTGCCGGGCTTGTAGAATACTGACCATCTTTTTGCGAAGTCTCACAGGTCTACGTACCCGTTTTCCGCAAACGTTTCCATGTATGACATCAAGCAATACCAACCGTATCCAACCGTGTTCTTGGTGGCTTCTTTTAGGTCCCTTGCCAAAAGTCTCACTTTTAGTGGCTATATGGTAAATCAATGTAAATCAATCATATCCTAAAAAGCCTCAAAAGCCAAGGTAGCAGCTGTGATCCACCCAGTTTTGACTGGCCAATGCCTTGACCTAACACTTGGAGCCGCTCCCCACGCGAACCCAAGACACTTCTGCATCGCACTTGGCACACGTCACCTGGCAACGCCACTGGATGAGTCTCCCAACTCAGCTGCTAACAACTTCTATGAGATCACTGAGGCTGGAGGGGGGGCCGAGGCATGGGACTTGCAGGTGGGTCACCACTGAGTGGTTGGGCATATGTGAAACCACCAGCTGCAAACCCTTCGTCAACTATTTCACGATCATTTCTTTCAGCCCAATGAGCGCCTGAAACCTTTCATTTCATTGGTGGGGTTGTGCCACCAGATCGAGCACCACAAGAATTGTGACAAAGGGAACTCAGGGAACAAAATCGAAGCCACCAACTTTGCCAACGGATAATGACTTATCATCTTGGACGATGGCCGTGGCACACCCCTGGAAACAGCCAAGGTCGTAGCATTTTGGCGCCGCGCTGGTCCCAACCTCTAACAATTCCATGGTGGATGAGACTGGTCACCACCCTCGGAACCAAACCTATTCCCGCTGTCATGGGTCACCTGAAGCCTCAATCAACCGCTTTCATGGCTTATGTGAACCCCAACGAACAGCCAACACTTCACGACCTGATACCAAGCAAGCCAACCGACCAGGTGCACGAAACGATCGTGATGGAACGGCACAGCATGATCATGATACATGGAATGCCAATGAATCAACCATCAATATGGCTATGGGTCAATATTAACCATCAATAATGGCTTGTAATGACCAACCAAATCATAGGGAAAACAATGGTTAATGACAGGGGGAACTTCCGACTATGCAAAATTTCTGCCTTTTTGCAAAAAGGCAGAAATTTTGGTTCCTATTGGTGAGAACCGCCGCTTCAACAGCAGAATTGCCTTTTGTGATTTCTTCTTGGCCAAATCTGCCTCTAAGTAATGTTGCCTAAGATCGCTCGCTCCCAACAGATTTGAACTTTGTAGGTTCCAATGCGTGGTTTTCACATATCCGATCAACCATTAAATAGCAATCTATTGTCAACATCATCATCCCAGAATGTGTTGCTACATGCTGTCACCCGTTGGTTGGCTTGAGGCTTAAGCATTTTGGATTTGGATTTGCCTCTGTAGACATCGACACTGTGTCATTCTAGTAGCCACGTTGATTCATCTTACCAAAACAGGTCAGATAAAGTCGCCTTTTGGTCGGGCAAAGTCGCCTTTTGGTCGGGTAGGGTCGCCTTTTGGTCGGGTAAAACTGCCCCTTTCCAAAAATGTGTGTTTTGTGAAAATTGTTACACGTTGTCCAAATGCCGTGCAGCAGATCGGAATTCCCAAGATGAGATATGTATTCCTGTAATTTGAGGTTTGAACATGCCATCACCTTGCAGACTTTTATTGGATCGTAGTATCATTTGATTTGTTCAGCGTGGCTTGTCTTGAAGGTTCACCTATCTCGATTTCACCAATGGATAGCTGATGACGCAAGAAAAGGAATGCATGTTCTATTTCGAACCCGTGCGCTGTGCATCAATTTGGCATAATTCTGTCGGTGCCTCAAAACCAAAGAATCGCCTTTGGTCGGGCAAAGTCGCCTTTTCAACCAAAAAGGCAAATCTGCCTGAAAAGGCAGAAAAAACACATAGTAAGGATGTTGTAGGTATGTCTAATTGCTCTTCAAGGTCGAATGGTTCGTGGTTTCAACCCCTATCAAAAAATTAGCCAACTATATAGCCATTTGTTAATGATTACTAGGGAAAGTAAAAACTGTGTGAAACCACCAACCGGTTGTTTTTCACCAACCATTACTCAACCATGGACCATTCATACCGAGCCCATCAACCAATATCAACCAACCATCAACCATTGGAACTTCACCAGCAAACCCCAGGAGCCGCGACCCCACCTCCAACTCCATGCTCGCGAGCTGCCTGCCACGGGAGGCGCGATGCACATTGGCTTCTGTATCTTCACTCCAAGTGGTGCGCATCTTCTTAAGTGGTTTCCATCTGTGGTTGACTTTTTTTTCAGACCCTCTTGCCGAAGCACAGGGCGGAAAAGGTGGCTCAGGAAACCAAAAAAAAAAACGTAGGAAACACACAGTTCGTGGGCCCAAGAGACGGGCAAAGGAGGCAACACACAAAGTTGGATCTGGCTGCTGAGCTGTAGAACTGCTCACTGCGGTTAATAATCCCTGAGATCTTACCTGATAGTCATGGAAGGTTGGTCCCAAACCTGGAACTCCTGCCAACTTGGATAACTCCTCGACCATCCGGGTGCTGCTTTCAATGATTCAGCACCCAAGCGTGAACCACTGGGCTGGCGTTTCATTAAAAATGCCAAGCAATGCAATTTAATTTTTTACCAAAAATATTGCTGACCACATGAGGCATGGTCAGCAGCTGCCAGAGTGCTTGAGATCATCCGGAACCCATTCTTTCACCCAAGTATTGACCTGTTGAATGACCATCCGAGCCACTAACCATAAACAGTTGGGATACCCCGTTGCTGCTATGCATGTCTGGATATGGCACATCATATGGAATCAATTTGTGTGACTGATATGCTATACATAGTTGTGAGATGTGAAAAGTTATACACTACAACACTGCTGCAAGACATACACTATTGCTGACCTGGCTACTGTGATCTTCATCTCTGTTCCAATCATCAGTTGAATGCATGCTTAACCGTATTGCTGATCTGTTGCTTTCTATTCCTCATTTTCTCAGCCATTTTAGCCTTTGAATGTGCTGGCCCTCTTCTGTGACAGAAAACATCACGAAGCATCATCAACACCATCATCAGTCGAATATCCCATGAAACCTCAGGCATAACACGAATGAACAATATTAGTACAACAGAGGGAAAAACAGCCTAAGGCTCGGAAAAAAAAACACCTCTGAAAGTTAACTACCATCTGGTTTCATCACTCCCTGTAGCTCTTTAGCTGTCTCTTTAAAGGGATTTGGGGATACCTCTGGCTCCTTAGCTCCATGAGAATCACCAGCTAGTTAAGCATCCTCCGCACCCCCACCCCCCTCTGGTGCCCCGGTGCCGGCCTTTGGACCACCGGAGCCAAGCCGGTGACCTGGTAGACTTCGGCGAAGGACAGGGAGCCGTCGTAGAAGGTGCAGGCGTCCTAGGGCCGCCCTGGTCACCCTGGGGATTTGGGTTGGAAGGTGGCACCGGAATGGTGATGATGATGATGATGATGATGATGATGATGATGATGATGATGATGATGATGATGATGATGACCAACCAATGGTTAATGAATGGCTAGTTCAGGGGAACAATAAGCAACTATAGCTGACGATGATGATGATGATGATGATGATGATGATGATGATGATGATGATGATGATGACCAACCAATGGTTAATGAATGGCTAGTTCAGGGGAACAATAAGCAACTATAGCTGACGATGATGATGATGATGATGATGATGATGATGATGATGATGATGATGATGATGACCAACCAATGGTTAATGAAGGGCTAGTTCAGGGGAACAATAAGCAACTATAGCTGATGATGATGATGATGATGATGATGATGATGATGATGATGATGATGATCTCTTTCAGTTCCGCTTCAGATCACGCAAAGATAGACGGGTTGGGTTTTCAACTGGTTCTACGGTTTTGTGGGTCAGCTTCTTAATGCAGAAGTACCATGTGAACCTGCATGTGTCCATCATCGGCGGCTTCCTGGTTTTCAATAGCAAGATTTCTTTGCCCAACAACCACTCACCGTTACTAACCCATTCACAGCACAGGTTTCGAGACTTCACTTGCGCTGGTGGCATCCCTACCTAGCAACCTCTTTGGGGTAGAAACTGGTGGAGCTTCCATGAAGGCATGACGTCTTGGTGGCCGAACTAGCTGTGAGAGTTTCATACTTTTGGCGGTACCCATCTGAACCCAAACATGCTTGGCTTGCAATCTGGGTGAAGTAGATAAACCCCGGGGCACTTCGAAAGCACAAGAAGGGCCCAGTCTTCCAGCTTTTCAGGCTGGAGCCCAGTCATGGCAGCTGCACCCATCTTGCAATCAAGTTTCACAAGAGATCTGCAAAACCTCAGATTTCATGCGCCATCACGTCCCCTCCAAGGGTAATTCTCTTCCAATGGCTGGGAGATCTTCATCCCTCAACAGGAAACTCGTAGGTTCATCCCTGACAAGGCGAGTCCTATCTGCCCATGTAGGCTTAGCAAAGGCCCCGAAGCATCACCACATCTTTCTGTTGCAGCCCGGTAGCTCCGGAGCGCTTTCAAGGCAGGAGCATATACCCCCAACCCTTGGAACAAGTAGCTCCATTCCCAGCAGCTGAGAGATCACAAGTCAGCCGATTTCCAGCTGGATTGGAAGTAAACAAGCAGTTGTCAGTTGGTCAAGTAGCCACTTAACATCACTTCACCACGTAGGTGGTAACCAAAGTTAACCCACTACAACTAGCATATTAGCAAAGTTAACTCCCTACACTGGTTGCCCTGGCAAGTTCCCCTGGCAGTTCACCTGGCAGTTCTGGTAGCGACCTCACTTGGCCGTGCCTGGCCTTGCCACCAGGGCGCCAAGGTCCGAGGATAGGTGACCTGCAGCTCCAGGGAGCCCAGTGGTAGGCGCTGCGCTCGCGCCACGGACAGCGAAGGGGGTCCCCTGTGCAGCTTGGGGATGGAAGGCGCCAGCCACACGGAGAGCTGCAGATCTCGCTGGTCTCTCCTGGGTGCTTGGGATAGGGATAGGTCGACCGGTTGGATGAAGGATGAGGAGGGAGATGGAGGGAGATATCTTGAGGAGGGAGATATCTTGAGATATCTTGAGGGAGAATTAAGGATCAAAATGAGGGGAGAGATCTTGAGATTATTGAGGGATAAGGAGGGAGAATCAATCATCAACTGCTTGATTATTGAGGATTGTCGATGATTATTGGAAATTAGTGAGGATAATGGGGAAGAATAAGGGATAGGAGGGATATGCAATGAAATTAAGCTCCATTATAAGTGATAATTCGAACAGCTTGATTATGGCTGATGGCCATTGATTACTGATGGTTTTTGATGGAAACTAGCCAGCTAATGGCGAATGCCAACTGACTAATGAATCTTGATATCAAGGCCGCCTGGCATGAGCCACTTTCTCTGCCTCCATTTTTGAGGGCTCATGTTTCATGCGCGACCTTGTCATGTGTACCTTTAGGGTTTACAGCATCCTGGCCTGTGATTGGAACAGCACGGTTCCGCGTATGTTCGGCAACATCTCAAGCAAACGTGGCATCTTGATGGCTCACACCTGGGCAGCAGTTGACATCGTTGTAGACCAATCTACTGCTCGGCCTGCTTGAAAAACCGCCAAAGATGCAAACAGGAAGGGTCAGTGCTCAAAGCCTTTCCATAGGGCCAGCTCGTACAGGTCCACAGGATGGGCATACAGGGCATGGAGATACAGGACATAGATCCCTCAAAATGGATACGGTCGACCTAATGGAACCACGGCCTCGATTTCGCTCCTGATGAAATATTAAAAGAGTATGAAAGAGTGTTCCTTGCAAAGCAAGTAGAATGCATGATCCGGCTTGCATGTTCTAGCCTGTTTGGTTTCTTGGGCATAGCAACGTCACCACACTCGTTGAAGCTTTCTCAGGATGCCAAGTTTCAAAACCCCCTGATCCACATCGCTCTCTTGACCAGTGGGAAGCGCCCACACGGCGATGGTCATCGGCACAACCAGCGGTTCCCTGAGAGCCAATCAGCTGAAATCTGACACTCGAAGCACTTACGATCCCCTATGATCCCGTATGGTCCCCAACTTGCCTATGATCTCCTAGTTGATCTCCCATGGGCCCCAATCATTGATGGTGAAAATAACAACGGCATGCCACCACAAGTGAGAAGTGAGAAACATCCTTAGTGCCTTTGGACTTGAGCCATTCCAGAAAACTTGAGGTCCACCAGCAAAGGGCGTCACACGACCACGGTTGATCAAAACAATCAGGAAATTTAAGGCAACTTCCTGAAGAAATTCCAGATTCAATACCTACGGATCCTGGTGGAATGATGGCTCTCGACGCTAAACTGATGGTTCACTGACCGTGGATTGATGATCAACTATTGGATAGTTGATGGCTCAGTGGTCCTTGACATCAATGATCACAGCGGCTCATCACCTTTGAAACGCCGGTGCCCATGAAACGCAGGTGTGGCAATCACCATGAAACACGGGTGGTTGCCCATCATCACCCGCTGCCCGTGGTGGATCGCCTGTCGATCTCCTCCTCTCGCAGCACGTAGCGCAGAAAGCTCGTCACCTCGCTGGCGGCCTGCACGCTCTCGGCCAACAGAGTGTAGCTCCCGCGACGCTCCTGCTGTCGCAGCTGGGCGTGGCACTCTGGGGTTCTGATGCTAAGCTGTACTGCTTGTAGCAACCATTGGTTGCACCTGATGGATCCAACGGATTGTTAACCAATCTAAGCAATCCATTTGCCGCAAGGCCGTATGTGTGACATGATCGTCTGAAAAGAAGCCACCTCGCACTCAACCGATCAAAGAGTGGCGAGGATTCAAAAGATTGGCTCATACCCTTGGCTAATCCAATGAGTAGCAATTATCAAGCGTGACTAATCTGTCTTGATGACCACTAGTTCAACACCATTAACAATCATTTAACCATCATTGCAGTTGTAGAATCGCGATCCTAATTTGATTTCAGGTGACAACAATTGTTAGCAAGTGTTAAGCGTTCGTAAATCAAAATTGACAATCAGTTGACCCCTACGGACTACCCTCTGGTGGATATTCACCTTGGAATCAAAGTGCCAATGACTTTCCGTTGCCAAGTGAACATCAATAACCATAATTAAATCTAAATTGACCACTCTTACTCATCACTAATCACTAAGAATAGCCAATGGAATCCATTAATTGATCACTAATAAATGGATTAATCAATCACTGTCTATCATTTATTAACTACCATCTGGTTAAACCAATCCCTATAGCTCTTTAGCTCCCCCTTTAAAGGGATTTAGGGATACCCCTGGCTCCGAATCGCTCCCTGAGAATCACCAGCTAGTTAATCACTAAATAAATCCATGAATTGATGAAGCTACCGTTGACCATGATACGCGGCTAGTCGTCCCGCGCCTCCGTCCAGGCAATGGCTTGTCGCCGGGGCTGGCGCAGGGGCGGCACCAACTCGCCCCTTGGGACCTGACCATCACAGCTGTTGAGAAGGGCAAGTCATGTGGTTGATGAGTTGAGGACTAGGTGATGCTTAGTGGTGGTAGTGATGAGTAGTGGTTGATGATTCTTGATGATTAGTTGATCTTTGATAGTGATTCATGATGGTTGATGATGGTTTTAATGAAGGTTCTTTGATGGTTAGTCATGGTTGATGATGTTTGATGATTGTGTGTTAGTGGCTAGTTGATGATTTGTTGATGCTTAATCACTGATGGTCATAGAGTTGTTTTTTCCATCGCCATCAGCTGTAAGCTCCCGTAGCGTGGTGCAAGATGGTAAATTGGTGAATGATGGTTCATGAGTTCTATTTGGGATGGTCGGTTGCTTCACTCATATTATTGGGATGGTTGTTCCACCACCGAGCTGCAGGAAAGTTGACAAAATTGACCAGGAGAACTCATGATGGGTTTCAACAGTTTGGTGATTCAGGTTGAACAACACCGTTGCTACTCTAGTGTTGATGTTGCCACCACTAGAAATCATTGCCACAATGGAACCACTCATTGTCTGTGAACAGTTATCTACTTACCCACTACATTGACCTCGGCAACTAACCTATGAATGAACCATTAGACAAGCAGGAGTTCACCTATAAACTATCCATTATCAAACATTAGTTGTTATAGCTCAACTCCTGCTATGAACAAATAGTTAAGCTATGAACCATTAGTTAAGCAGGACATAGTCAACCAGTTGCGATCCTATGAACCGGCTCTTCAACCAGGGTTAACGATTACAACTCACCAGTTGACTGTGGGTCAAAACCCCGTACCCCTTGTTCCCCTATTCTTAACCTTTGTTTCAAATTGTTTCCCTTATTATTGTTGGTCACTATCCCCCAATAATTGGTTGGTTAATATTGACCCAACTCGCCATATAGTTGCTATATCCACTACTGTTGTTGGTTAATATCCCCTATCATTAACCATTAACCAGCTACTATTAACCATTGGTTGGTTGGATAGCCAGTTCTTCCAGTACATCCAGTGGCAGGCCTGCAACTTCACGAAGCAAGGCGTGCGTGGCGCCACGGCCACGAAGCCAAAGCTGGGCACAGCCATGTCCATGGCACCCGTGGAGCATTCCTGGTGGGTAGCGAAAGTGAAAAGTTGGGGAACTGCCAGTGACTCCCAGGAAGCCATTACTATTGTTAGATTACCAACTACCTGGGTTCATTCAGATTACCATTGGTTAATTTAATTGTTAGATAATCTAATATAAGATTACATGGTAAACCATTGTAATGGTTAACATCTAATCTTAGATTACCTAATGGTTTACCTTTTAACTTGTTACCTTACTGAAGGGTGACCCAAATTTTCTTCGAAAAAAAATATTGACAAGCGGTGACTCACTTGCAAGAGCCAGTCTTAGGGTTCACAAGTGTAGCCCAAAAAGGGTTCGATTGACAAAATTAAATTGAAGCAGTGGTTAGTCAAAATCCATTGTAAATTTCACTTGACAAGAAGTGGCAAATTGACAAGTGGTAACTCGATTCAAAAGGGTACCCTTTTTGAGACTCCGAAAATTCAATTGACAAGTGTTTATTACTTCATTGTACCACCCAGAAATGAAATGGATTCGTCAAAATCACCAACTGAGTAGTAACCCAAGTTTTGCAAATTCAACTTCCCTGCGCTCCCCGATCAAAAGATGCCAAGTGAGACATGGCAGTGGGTCAAAACCCCGTACACCTGGTTCCCCTATCATCAACCATTGTTTTCCCTATTATTATTGGTGGAAATCCTCCATTGGTTGGTTGATTAATATTGACCCATAACCCCATGATACATGGCATAGTTTCATACGTGTCTGTGGAATTGTCGTGGCCTCGCAGCTGAACAGGGGTCGCCATGCCGCATGATTTGAGATACTCAAGGGTTCATCACCAAAACTAAGCAACATTTATGGCAACACAAAATGTCATAAGTGTTGGTCGGTCATGGCAGGTGAAGGCCCGCACAAAATTTTGAAGCACTGATTTTTGCGACATTCACCACAAAGCACCGCGTTTGCAACCTGTTTTTGCCAAGCATCGGTGTGGGCATGTCGATGTAGATGTTGGGCAGGCCTGAAGAGGACATGGCATGTGAGACAGCACTTCACATGTCTCAAAACAGCTTACCCCTTCTTCCTCAATGACCAGCCATTCAACGACAAACTTTGCATCATGGTAATTAGCTGAGGAGCTGGACAAGCTTGAAGAAATAATTTGGGGGTGTCAAAAGGGGGGTATTATTCCCATGCGACCAGTGGTTTTCCCTACAAAAAAAATAAATAGTCGATCAGGAGACAAACAGGAGTTTGGTCAGAGATCCAGTTCTTGCAACGACAACCCGTTTCTTTCAAAGTCCACCCTAAGAAAAAAGAAACGGCGTCAGAGCAAAAAAAAATAAACATGTCAATTTTAGCCATGTTTGGGGGTAGCGCACCCTGCCTTCGCGTTTGCCAACGGATACTCGGATCGGGCACACACTGGTGGACGACAGGTTGGAACGTGCATCCAACCTGGGAGAAACCACGGGGAAACCACGAGTTCGATAAAATGAGTGCCAAAGATGGGTGCTTCATGGTTGATGATAGGTTGATGCTAGTCAAAAATTCACACCAAAAGAAATATATGTAGATATTTATATGTTAATGAATATATAATGTATGTCTGTGTGCGTATTTGTATGTAGATGTATGTGTTTGCATACAAAGATAAATGCACATGTATACTTATTTCTACTTGCATATGTATTATGTATTTTCTTTATTCCAAAAATATCAAAATGAAAGTAATGGCTGGCGGTGAATTGCCGCGAGAAACTCAGAATCCTTCTGGGAAATGCAGCATCCAGGTGGTTGCAACATTAACCTTGGCGTGCTTAAGCCAGCCTTTCTTCATGTGTTCAATGTGTCTTGCTGGCACTTCAATTTTTAGCATGGTGTTCACACATCTAATCCACAAAACAGACTAGAAATCAAAGAAAAAGGTTATAAGCCAACCAGCCTTTGTGAACAGTCTGAAAGAATTCTCAACTTGGAACGCCGCAGTGACGGCATCGAAATGAGGCATCCCATCAGCCATGTGCGGCTTCCCAAGTCATGAAGATGTGGGCCAAGTGCCCCCGAAACCTTTCTGTTCCCCCCAATGGCCAAACCAGTCAGACGGTTGGGATGCGAACTACTGCTATTACCACCACCACGACTACTACTACCACCACCACCACCACGACTACTACTACTACTACTACTACTACTACCACCACCCTTGTTTTGGTTGGTTCATACTGAGACATAGCCATACTGGAAAATGGTGGGTTCTGAAGAATTGCTGGCCGAAAATAGTTTTCAAATTGACATGCCAGTGGATATCCCACATGTCACATAGTAGATCAATCACTTCCAAGTCAAATACTGTGACCCGTTGAACCATTTTCCAATTGACAAACTCTCATTAGCAACATACTGTAAACATGGATTGGAAATACATGTCGCACACAAACCAAGCCATCCTTTCATGCAATGGAAAACTCCTGTCAATGATGGTGAAGAATGTGCCCCCAGCCACAATCAAAATGGCTGTGACTGGCAGCATTGCGCCACTGTCAACCATTATCAACTGCCAACATGACCAACCCCAACAAACAATTTCCCGTCAGGCAAATCACAACAGCAAACACAATAGATCAAAACAGTCATGTTATGCTGCTATGACCTATTATTGCTATGCATTACGCCCGCTGTCACTATTGTTATCCCATCAAACAGCCAGCTGGGGGTCCTTCCCTGCCGCTGCGCACAGCAACACTTTGATGGTCAGCTGCCCGGATCTGCGATCTGCTTCCGACTCCTGGGGTATCGGGCGGGTTCTCATAATCCGTCCACCACTGTGGGCAACGCATGGTTCGTAGTGGCAACTAATAGCTGGCAGTAGTTGATACTGATACTTGTCATCAACGGCCAAACGGTTTGTTGATCACCATTAACAGCATTTGCGTCGTGCCAATGATTGGTTGATAGTGCACAATAGGTATTGGAGTCCACAATGCTTGCTTGTTGAGAAACTGAGAATGGCCCATGATAGCACGTATCAAGACTTACAGTTGGTGGTTATGGCTACGGTATGCCATGCTTGTATGTAGCAGTGCATTCTTCATAGATGTTCATACTGAACTACTCATCTTGGTGGCTCTTAGATCCCTTGCTAAAATTCTAACTTAATTATATGGTAAATCGATGTAAATCGATCATATCCCAAGGAGGCCGAACAAAAGCTGAGGTAGCAGCTGTCATCCACCCAGATTGTTGCAACATGTTTCAACCCAGTTATTTTGAATCATGACCAGTAAGGCTTGGCAGAGAAACCCACCCTACAAATGCCGAGGATGCCCTGGATGCTCGACCCATCCCCGGGGTCTCCGCCACGTGTAGCAGCGCCAGCTTGGACGCGAGGCCACGTTGGAGCACGATGCCAGGGCCGTCGGCAACGATCTGCGAGGAGACGTTGTGCATTGGAGTTGCCATGTCGAAGCCATGATCGAAGTAGAGGCCTGAGGCAAAAAGGAAAATGATGATGATGATGATGATGATGATGATGATGATGATGATGAGGATGATGATGATGATGATGATGATGATGATGATGATGAGGATGATGATGATGATAATGAGGAGGAAGAGGATGATGATGATGATGATGATGATGATGATGATGATGATGAGGATGATGAGGATGATGATGATGATGAGGATGATGAGGATGATGATGATGATGATGATGATGATGATGAGGATGAGGATGATGATGATGATGATGATGATGATGAGGATGATGATGAGGATGATGATGATGAGGAGGAAGAGGATGATGATGATGAGGAGGAGGAAGAGGATGATGATGATGAGGAGGAAGAGGATGATGATGATGATGAGGAGGAAGAGGATGATGATGATGAGGAGGAAGAGGATGATGATGATGATGATGATGATGATAATGATGATGATGATGATGAGGAGGATGAGGATGATGATGATGAGGAGGATGAGGAGGAGGATGAGGAGGAGGATGAGGAGGAGGAGTATTCACCAGTCGTCGGCTCAGAGACAAGATGTTGCAACCAATGTTTCACCCGTATGTTGTGGCAAATCAACAGATGTACTTAAACTAGGGGGATATTGGGGATCTACCACTAGCATCCGTTGGCAATGATAAGCGATGACGATCTGAGTAGTGCTCCTCAATGATGGCAAATTTTGACGCATGCTCACTAATGACTGTTGAGAACGCATAATGATGGTCAGTCTGTAGATGTTCATAGTGGATTGAAATTTGCGAGTCACAAACCCCCTGATAGATGAGATTCACCTGATGGACGGATCTCACCGATCTCCTTTCCGGAAAACCTTCAATCTTGGAGTCCCCTCGCCCACACATTTTGTAAGGATCCAATCATAAGCCAGGGTTGAAACTTCAATCTTGTGGGGACTGATTCAGCCAAGATGGCATGATATCATTCATATACGTGTTCATTGGCCAGAAGGCCGTTTACCACTCAAGTGATTTTTTGGTCTCAAGACCAAATTGTGTACCCCATACGTAGCCTCCTCAAACCGTACTACGTATGTTAACCCGGACGCGGTAATCATCGGAGGGTTAAGGCACAAATAATTTTGAAAATATAAAATGCAAAATGGCGATAAACTGCAAAATTGCAGACCTTGGTGAAGCAGGGTCAGAAAACAACTGTTCCCTACAAGTCCTAAGTTCTTTTTAAGCAATAAGAGTTCCTTCTAATTCAATCCAAGGCAGTAAATCTAGCCAGTTGGAACTTAAATCATCCCATCTTGGATGACTTTGCTGCCCAGGACCCCTGCCTTGCACCGGCCAAAAGGCCAACTGCCCGATGTCCGTGCTGAAAGTCACCTGAACGAGGCCAACCGGGAGCGACTTCCGGTCAGTGATCTCCCAGAAATGGCAGGAAGGACTCGTGGCTGGAAACCCTCACTGATGATACAAGATGATGTTTGAAACAGGCTTGGCTGGAAACCATCATCTTGATGGAAACTGGTTGAAACAGCCGGGTTTCCGAGGTTGATTTTCCCATCAGTGACTTCTTGCTGTGAGGTATCACTTTCCAACAGGAAAGTTCCAACAAACAGTGGGATATCAAAAGTACCCATCAGCGCTTTGGCTGCCGACCTGAAGCACTGCCTCATCACCAAGCTGGAAACTTCGCGGTGGATTTGGATCTTGTTGGATCCATTGAGCTTCAAAAAAGAAGGGAAAGGAACTATGAAGCTTCTCTAAGATCACCCAGACAGCACAAGCAACAGCAGCAAGAATAGGATAACATGGCAACAGGATCAACTTAGCTACTTGCTTCCACTAATTTTTGATCAATCTACCCGTCTCAACTTCGTAGGTTTTGACATGCCTACAGCTATACGCACACGGGGGGGTGCGCCTGTTTGCATACTGTGCACCCTCCAGGTTTTCGTGCATGTGCTTCCCTGCAAGTCAGAAGGCTCATCTTTGGATGGTACCTGTGGTACTTCGCCTCGACCATCATCAATAAGCCACCTATGCTTCCTTTTGTTTGCCGTGATAGGACCTCTAGGTGTGAAGTAAAACCATCATGGTGTGAAATCAATAAGCCACCATTAGAACCATCATCAAACCATAATCCACACAGTCCTTTGCTGGCCATGGGGGTAGTGACTTGGGCTCTAAATGGCTCCTGCGAGTCACTCTCCTTGCGACTAATGGCTGATCTTTTCCTGCTAAGTGGGATACAACCACGGTAAGTGGCCCTGTAGGGTAGGTTATAACTCCATGGGTAGCCACTTACCAAGTGGGGATGTGCACTTCAAGCAAGCATTGTATGTTGTGAACCTTGTCAACCACTCGCCATGATCGGTGGCATATACTTCGCACGAATAGACACGGACTTTCTGGTAAGCGGAACTTTTTGCTGCATTCAGCGACCATGAATCACCAATCCTTAGCCACAATCTATCACCATGATAAAATCAACAATCCTTAACTACCAGCAGCCACCATTTTTACCATCATACATCATTAATCATGTGCCACCACCAACCGGCAACAAGCATGATCCAACTTCATCATAG
Organism: Symbiodinium kawagutii; assembly: GCA_009767595.1. Taxonomy (NCBI): domain Eukaryota; class Dinophyceae; order Suessiales; family Symbiodiniaceae; genus Symbiodinium; species Symbiodinium kawagutii. The sequence goes on along the minus strand of VSDK01010553.1, from coordinate 83,591 downwards.
CCATCATCAACCATCAAACACTGTTCACAATCACTAACAATCAAATCTACCCGCAACTCATCACCAACAATCATCAACCATCCATACCATTCTGCCTGTGTCATGCAGCCTGTCTTGACAGGCTGGGCGGAGGCAGCTTCGACTGTACGCAGGGGGAAAGGCCGAAAAAAACATCACCATCATCCACCAGCATCAACCATCATAAACCATCATCAACCATCATCAACCGTCATCAATGAACCATGAACCATCATCAACCACGATTAACCATCATTAATCATATGAATCACCATGAGCCATCCACACCTCCACCATCAGTGGCCCCGAGTCCTCGCGCCTGCGCCACCGCGGGGATCTCCCCATAGGCGTTGTTCTCCAGGGCGCAGGGCGGAACCGCTGCAGGTTCCAAGGCGCGATGCACCTCCAGGACCTCGCCAAAAGGGCGTCATTTGGCGTCATGGAATCGCCAAGGGGTTCTAGGATGAACTTCATGGTTCATGATTTAGGAATGGTGGTTTCTATGATGAAATGATGAAATGATTCCGTGATGATGATGAGGAGGAGGAGGATGAATGATTTAGGAGTGATGATGATCATCATGATGATGATATATGATATCATTAGCTACCTATATGAGGTTAGCTAACCCTTTTTTTTGATAGTTAACCCTAGTTCGGAAGGGGTTGGATTTTTTTTTCTGCCTCCTGCTGGATTAGAACTACCAAGTTAGGTCAATAGTTCATAGAAGTTTGGTCGTTGGTAGTTGACCCTGGTTAGGTAGTTAACTTCATGGTTCATGATTTAGGAGTGATGATGATCATCATGATGATGATGATGATGATGATGACGATTTCTAAGATGAAATTGGTAGTTCACCCTAGTTCGGAAGGGATTGGATTAGAACTACCAAGTTAGGTCAATAGTTCATAGAAGTTTGGTCGTTGGTAGTTAACCCTAGTTGGGTCGTTGGATTTAGAAATGGGGGTTTCTACGATGAAATGATGAAATGGATGATGATGATGATGATGATGATGATGATGATGATGATGATGATGATGATGATGATGATGATGATGATGATGACGATGATGATGATGATAATGATGATGATGATGATGACGATGATGATGATGATGATAATGATGATGATGATGATGAGGAGGAGGAGGAGGAGGGGGAGGAGGAGGAATGATTATGATCTTGGATGAATTTAATGATGAGGATTTTTGCGAATGATGAACTGCATGATGTATGATGATATCTGATGAGGTATGATGAGGCACGTTGATGATATTTTATGATGAATGATGAATTTGTTGATGAGTTTTGAAAGTTGTGATGAATGGACTTCTGGCTCATGAATTTGTATGATGACATTTTCTGAATTTGAAGTGTCTAAATGATTCTGTTCATGATGGTTTACGATGTGTTCTTTAAAATGCTTCGTGATTGGTATTATCATCGTCAATGATGATCTATGATGGCTAAGCAAATGTTAAGAAATTGTAGCCTTGGTTGGGCAATGAAAAAATCTGGCTAATTGATTGTCGTTAACAGTTAAGGCGCAACGTTGATGCTTAATCAATGGAATTTTGTGCTTGTGCTTAAAGTACAGCTAATGATGCTTGATGGTTGTTCAATACTTGCCTTTAGATCTTTTTAAAAATGGTTAATCGTGGCTATTGAAGACTTTCCATGGTTGATAATTATAATCAATGAGGGCTATTAGCTAATTACCACAAGGATGCAACCAACCAATCCTGATATCCCAATCATGGGCCTCACTGGAGGCAAATCCTTTTTTTCATCCGTTTCGGTTAAAGAGCAGGGGTGATGTAACCGATGGTAACCGACAATTTTTGTTGAGTGGAAACTATGGGGCCACGAGTTAATGGCAAATGCAGCTGTTGCCACTTTGATGGTACACCACGAGTTGTTCATCGTAAAACTAGTGGTGGTTTGCACGTGTGGGCCGACTATGCCTGACCAAATGATGTCACATGGGTACACAAGCCAGTGAACATGATTTGCAAGAAATGATTTGAGACACCTTCCGGAGTAAACTTCCAAACTAAACTTCCGATTGATTTACGCGAGTTTGATCAAGCAAATATTCGGCTATGGGTCATCAACCATGTTTTTCCCACTCTAAAGTTGGTCAATATTGAGCCATACCCATTTGGTTATGGGTTTACCCACTTGAAAAAAACAAACTCAACAAAAATACCATCCACCATGAGCCACCAAAACCATTATCTTTAAAGGTTATGATGTATATTTTTGAGGGTAAAAACCTACCTTTTTTAGGATTTTGGGGGGCACATGGCATATTGACCCATACCCATTTGAGACGAATCTTCCTTCAAGTTCTTGCTAGTTGAGTTGATCTCTCGAGCAGCGGCAGCCTCCGACATCTGTGCGATGGCAGCCGCGCAGCCATCACCGTGCCAACATGTGTTGAACTCACGGCGGCAGCCTCCGACATCTGTGCGATGGCAGCCGCGCAGCCATCACCGTGCCAACATGTGTTGAACTCATGTCCCAGAATATGAAAAGTAGTGGTTAACTGGTTGGTGGTTTCAACCCCTATGAAAAATATTAGCCAACCAACCAGTTGTTAATAACTACTAGGGAAAATAACAAATGTTTCACACCACCAACCAGTTAAGCATGGTTAAGCACTCAACCCCCCCCCCAAAAAAAGGTTTGCTTTTTGCTGGTTATGGTCTTGTATAAGTCAATCCACCATTGATATCAAGCTTCTCGCTGGAATCAAACCACCCATTTTGGACCTTTGACATTCCTTCAAGCACATCCCTTGATTGTTGCGCAAAACATGTTTTAATGACAAGCTGTTCTGTTGAAATCCATTGAAAGTAACCTATCCAACATGTACAATATGTTTCATCTAATCCCAATGATTTTAACAAAGACATCACATGACCAGCATGAGCTACTTGCCAATCATGGATGGCGCAAGGAGCCTTCGGCACAGCGCTGCCGGAAACAACAGGAGTTACCACCACAGGTGGACCCCTTCTATCAGAACCCCCCCGGCCAGGGGGTCACTGAACCACCGGACACACTGAAACTGCAGTCTTCTCTGCGTGAACTGCCCCCCCCCTGAATCAGGCTGCCTGCCCCACAGCCAAGGTGCTGTGCCATCCTCGCAGCAGCTGATGACCGGAGGAAGGAAACCCTTCACGATGTTCAAAGTCATCTCCAAGGTCACCGCTGAACAGCTGCCCGCGATGCGCATCACATCTTGCCCTGCGTAGCCTGAGCGCTGCCGTCATCACTACTGGGCAGGGCATTCGACCCCTTAGAGACATGGTGAGAAGTAGAGGCTGGCGATTCTGAGGTTGAAAATGCTTGAAATGGTGGAAAAGATGCTGAAACCCGCCGTTGTCAAGGCGGACATCAAGCAATCTCTGCCATGGTCCCCGGCTAGCGATGGTACCATGAAGGGAGTCCTATGACGTCTTTGGACGTCAACCATTGTCAGCCCTCAATGGCTTGGTGACCACTCCTCTGGGAACTGTGGATGTTTCAATGACGTGGGACACAGCAACGTGTGAACGACTCCCTGAGCATGTGACCGTGTACGAATGTGTATACCGATGCATTTTTTGTGAGAAGTGCAAAGTTATGACATTTCATGACTGCAAAAGAAAGATCACTATTGACTGTTGACACTTAGTTATGGCAACAGTTGCTGTGTATGGGTCGTTCAAGCTGGCTCCGGTCAACACTGCGCCGAGTCTCCATGTGGCGGGGTATACACCAAGGACTCAATGGCCAAAGCCACGTCAGCAACGCGACCGTAGATCACCCAAGCATCGATCTCGTCTTCGGCACAACCACCCACGTCAGGAAAGAAGGGAGGGCAAATCCGTGCTGCTGGAAACTTATTCACCTGAGAGTATCTGGGCCAGTCGCACAAACGATTGAAGTGAGGTGCGCATTAGAAATGGACCGAAATGACATGGCAACAGCCTAAGGAACGCCCTCAGTAAAGGGAGGCCATGGGGCGCCACTTGACCCACATCAAACAGCAGAAGTGCCATCTGGCAAGGCTTCTGTGGGCCCCCGGTGAAAACCATCCAGAAACTGGATTGATGGGTTGACTACAAGGGATGTAGGCCGGGCTGCCAACCAATCGACGAACTTGGTCCGCAGTTCCGTTCTTAATCTGTTTCTTCCAACACTTTGTCGAGTGCAAGGTGGTCTGGCCCCATGCCCATCCGGTGGACAAATGTGAATCTGACCCAAGGCTGGGCAACTACTTGCAGTACAGGCAATGCTGCAGGCCCAGTACTTAACTCATATCAGCCATTTCTAGCAGTAAACCACCTATAACTGAGAGCCTGCCCTTTATGGCTTCAGAAACCGGTGAAAACATCTCAAAACCAACCCACTCCTTGGAACCAACCCACCCAACCCACCCCACCGCCACCCACCCCGCGTGCGAATCGTTCGAGGCGCATCCAGGGAGATCCTTCCCCGTTTCACCGAGACCCGAAACTCATGGAGCTCCTCCGCGATTTCCCACGTCACGCGACTGGAGGCCGAGCTTTCGGCATAGACGGTGATGTTCATGTTCCTCGCGGCACGTGACGAGGACCATGGCACTAGTAGTAGGACGTGCCACCATGGATAGGTTGTTTAGTCCTAGGTATATTAGGATTTACTGGGCCGAAAAAATTGGTGAATAATGACTTGATATGGATTAACTAGGGCAGTTAATAAACCGGATTGTTTTTTTGTCAGGACTATAGATAGGGCAAATGACAAGGGATATGGTATGCAGCTTGGTTCCTTTGGAGCTTGGGCTAGTGGTATCCTTGTTTCGGGCCTGTTAACTTAGATTGATAATTATGGTTAGTAATGGGTAATGAAGAGTTTGTAACCATAGTTAACTTAGATTGGCTCACGTTTGGGTAACTACCACTTCGGAATGGCAATACTTAGGCGGGTCATAAATCTATAACCAGAGGGGTGCCACTCTTAAGCATGGGAACTAATGGAGTTATCCTTCATAACTGTCAACTGGGTCAAAACCCCGTACCCCTGCTTCCCCTATCATTAACCATAGTTTTCCTTGTTCCCCACCTGTCAGGTGAGGGTTGTTCCCCACCTGTCAGGTGAGGGTTGTTAGATTTTATCGCAGCTGACTCCTCCTCCTCCTCGCCTTCCACCGCCTCCTCCGCCTTCTCCTCCGCCGGACCTCAACCACGAGCATCTATGCCTAGTGGTCGCTGCCGGACCTCAACCACGACCATGCACGACTAATGGTCGCTGCCGGACCTCAACCGCGACCACGACAGGCCACTCCCAGTGGTCGCTGCAGGACCTCAACCACGACCGGCCACGCCCAGTGGTCGCTGCCGGACCTCAACCACGACCATCCCCGGCCCGGGGTCG
>VSDK01010553.1:52916-75957 GCA_009767595.1 Symbiodinium kawagutii | reverse complement strand
CAAAAGATATGCCAGAAAGAATGTCAGAGAGAATGTCAGAAGATTTGTCAGAAAGAATGTCAGAAGAGATGTCAGAAAGAATGTCAGGATAGAATGCCAGAAAGAATGTCAGAGAGAATGTCAGAAGATATGTCAGAAAGAATGTCAGAGAGAATGCCAGAAAGAATGTCAGAAAGAATGTCAGGATAGAATGCCAGAAAGAATGTCAGAGAGAATGTCAGAAGATATGTCAGAAAGAATGTCAGAAAGAATGCCAGGAAGAATGTCAGGATAGAATGCCAGAAAGAATGTCAGAGAGAATGTCAGAAGATATGTCAGAAGAGATGTCAGAAAGATTGTCAGAAAGATATGCCAGAAATAATGTCAGAAAGAATGTCACAAGATGTGCCAGAAAGAATGCCAGAGAGAATGTCAGAAAGAATGCCAGGATAGAATGCCAGAAGAGATGTCAGAAAGAATGTCAGAGAGAATGTCAGAAGATATGTCAGAAAGAATATCAGAAGAGATGTCAGAAAGAATGTCAGAGAGACTGTCAAAAGATTTGCCAGAAAGAATGTCCGACTAGAAAGTTGTCCGAAAGAATGTCAGAAGATGTGCCAGAAAGGATGTCAAAAAGAATGTAAAAGGTATGCCAGAGAGAATGTCAGAAGATTTGTCAGAAAGAATGTCAGAAGATATGTGGGAGAGAATGTCAGACAAAAGTGGAGTCAACAAGCGGTGTTGACATGACATGGTGGGGATCACTCGAAGTAAAGTAACTATTGTTGGTGACTATGCCCCATGAACGTTGGTTGATTAACTGCTTGACCTATAGCCAACTAGGTTTATAAATGTCATCAAAATGCCAGCATTTCATGATCACTTCCCGGCGCCGTGAAATTGACGTCCTGGAGTCGATGCCCGGGTTCACGAAGGTCGCCGCGGGACCTGCCGAGGTTGGCTTCCGCGAGGTCAGTTGATGGGTGGATGGGTTGATGGTTGGATGGTGAAGTGATGGTGGGTGAATGGTCGGTTGATGGTTGACGGTAAGTTGATGCTTGAATGGTGCTTAAGCTGTTTAGTTGATGGTAAATTCATGGTTGAAAGTTCATGAGTCAGAGTGTTTGATGGTGATTGATGGTAGTTCACGGTGACTGATGGGGCAACACCCAACGACAACAACGATAGCGACCGTTGAGGATGATGCACAATACAATGCAAAAGAGATATTGCGGTTGAGAATGGCCAATCGTGGTGGGCCAAGGTTGATGAATCAGCAACCGTAACAGTCGGCCATAATAATCAACTATGCGGGTCATTGGGCATAAAGAAATTTGGACAACATGCCACAACCAACCCCAATAGGATAGCGTAAACCACTAGCACGGGCAAGCTGAATATTGGATATATAATCAATAGAATCAATAGGGTCTTACGCAACTACATGCAACTATTTGCAACGGCCCGATGCTGAGGACATTTCCCAACAAAAGACAAGTCATGCCACCACATATCCACAGCAAAAGCTGCGCACGTGGCAATGGCGATGCCCAAAGCTGTGGTACCACCTGATTTGGGAAACTTTGGGATTGATACCTCATTCCTAGGCATTCCATTTGGTAGTTTCTTAGAATAGGGGTACCCCCTAATCATCCTTTTGTAAGCCATGTTTAGTAATAAACCAGCCATTTTTTGGGTTCCCAATTTTGAGAAGCCCCCATATTGGTGAAGATACCCCAGGATAGGGATCGGCGGAATGCACCCTCCATGGGCCATGGTCGCTTGCAACCAAACGCACAGGCGGCGTCCAAGCTCCATTCGCAAACTGCACTGCAGCGGCTGGAGCAGAACTGCATCAAGATCCATGCTCTGAAGCACATGTATAGCCTCATCATCAACCAATTCTCCACATCACCACCTTTCAGTTGAACATAGTTTAATTATATCCATCATTAAGTGGCTTCATTCAAATTCAGATTCATTAAGTATATATCCATCATGAAGCATGGCTACGAACGTTCGATGTATCGTCTCTGGGGCCACCAGTCCCTTGACTGGGCGGAAGTAGCTTCATTCAGATTCGTATTCATTAACTATAACTATAGCCATCATCAAGTAGCTTCATTCAGATTCATTGACCATAGCCATTTATTAAGTATAGATTAATTCCTCATCCTGAATCATTTCGCCATCCTCAGCAACGGGGGGGCCTTGAATGAAACACGTGAACTCCGACTTCGCCAACGGCTCCACGGACACGGCCAATTGGCCCTGCCAGAGGGCGTCCTCCGACGCGAAGGTGCCGGGAGCAAACAGGGACTCGAACCTCAGCAGAACGGTGGCACGCACCACGCAGCTGTGGAGCTGAATCGGTTGCTTCACATTGAACTGATCAATCATTGAGCTGTTAGTTGGTTCACATTTAGCTGTTTACAGTGAATCTCTTGCTTCACATTGAATTCAATATTTTCTACAAGGTGGGCCCCCACAACTTATAAGTTGGGATCCCTGCAACTGGTACCCTAGTTGGATTAGTTATAAACCAACTTATAGGTGGACATTGATAGGTGAACTGATAAATTTTCCATTGGTTGATATGGGGGATAAATTCACCAACAATTTCAGAGGGAAAACAATGGTGATGGAGGAACCATTGACCACCAGTAACCATCAATGTTTTCGAAAAATATCTGAACTGATAAATTCACTTTATTGAGAAGTTGAATTCAATCAAAGTTGGGTTCAAACCCTTGTATTCAACATTTCTGAAGTTGAATTCAATCAGAGTTGAACCCTGATGTCTAAAAGACATTTGAATTGATAATCCAATCAAAGTTGAAAGATGTCTGAAGTTTTCCAAAAATATCTAAAGTGATAATTCAATCAAAGTTGGGTTTTAACTGATGTCTATTCACTTCAATGAGAAGTTGAATTCAATCAAGTTGAAGCCTGATGTCTAAAAGACATTTGAATTGATAATCCAATCAAAATTGAAAGATGTCTGAAGTTTTCTGAAGATATCCGAGGTTGAAGCCTGGTTGGGTTCAACCCTTGTGCTGGCGCCGAGCCGCTCCACTGAGGAGGGCGTGCGTTGCAAGCTGACGCTGACGGCGCCCGAGCGCGGCGAGTCGGCAGGAGGGGTCAGCTGCATCTGAGACAGCACCTGGTCGTGCAAAACCATGAAGAAACAGCATTTTCCAGCGTTGAAATGGCTAAAGGATGGCTAAATGATGGCTAAAGGATGGCTAAAGGATGGCTAAAGGATGGCTAAAGGATGGCTAAAGGATGGCTAAAGGATGGCTAAATGATGGCAAAAAGATGGCTAAATGATGGCTGAATGATGGCTAAAGGATGGCTAAATGATGGCTAAAGGATGGCTAAATGATGGCTAAAGGATGGCTAAAGGATGGCTAAATGATGGATAAAGGATGGCTAAAGGATGGCTAAATGATGGCAAAAAGATGGCTAAATGATGGCTAAAGGATGGCTAAATGATGGCTAAAGGATGGCTAAAGGATGGCTAAATGATGGCTCCTTTGTAGATCATTGGTGGTTAGCTTTGATTGATGGTTGTTTGATGGTTGATCATGGCTGATTTATGCATGATTGATGATTACTTGATGGTGAATTGATGGCCATTCACCATTAACATCCAGCAAACTGGGCATCTTGGGGGAGATAGTGATTTTGATTAGTGGTGGGCAATGCTGCTGGATTCTGCAACGGCTGGTTTTACAGATGTTATAGTGGTGGTTTATTTGGCATATTTGCAAGTATGGGGTACGGTAAATCATAGTGAAAAATCCCATGCATAGTACGGTCATGTGATGGATCATGTGTCACACACAAACATCATGGTACATAAGAAGGATGAATGCAAGTCAGTTTCAACAAAATGCGCCAAATAATAGTGGCATAAGTATGCCGGAAAACGAAAACCAACATGCTAAGATCGCAAATTTGTCAGTCCCACTGATCCTTCCCACGCTTCTACTCTCAGGGAATTTACGAGTTTCAGCGGGTTCAACGGTTCAACGTTAGCCAGACGGGATCAATTTTTGTGTGTGTGAGTAGTCAATATTTGTAGGTAATTATGTAGACATATGCAGGTAGAATATCTGAAATTGTGTAAACAAGTAAGCATGCTATTCACATGGTAAGCATGGACCCCAATAGTGATACATTCACTTTACAGTCTTAGTTTTCCATGAAGCTACAAACTGCCTCCACTTTGTAGTCAAGAGAGGTCTGTCGCAAATGCCTGGCTCATGATGTAGATCTGGTGTTGTTGACCAATTTTATCATTGAATGATGTCCTGGCGTGATTTAGCATTGTAAAAAATATGTGGGTAATTACTTAGATTCACACCGCTTCATACTGATGATTGATGATGTAAATATACCATAAATACATTTATTTATCTACATATTTCTAATCTACACTGATACTATCTGCATGTATGCTAACATGTTACTACATATTGTTCTTAATCTCTCTTCAGAAACGTGCGCTCAAAATCCCTAGTCACAGTCGTTTCATGGCTTACGAAGAAAATGAATGACATGACAATTCCTACACCAGAAAAATGGGGCTCATGGTGAGCCCAATCTCGGATGCTATGCAGCAAAGAAACACGCAAAACCGAACAACTGCGGCCCCAATGAAACGATTGTGGCGGTTTGTTCATTCTGTGTCTTGCAATGCAATCAAGCGAATGCTGTGCAAAGCTTCCGCACCCTCAAATCAACAGGACTGGTTCCTTTCAGTGAGAAAAGCGTTCCGGATATTCCCCAAAAACAAGGTGAGCGAAAGGATCCAATGAACAGGGAACGAGAATAAGGAAACAAATTGCTCAAGTAGGCGACAATTCCGTCACAAAGCACCAGCGGTATGATAGCCTGTTCACTCATTCCCTTGCACTTCAAGTGTGTATCCCCAAAATGTTCAAAGTTTCCCGGTCAAATCTGAGAATTCTTGCACGGCTGGGTAGCACCTATGCCAGGTGAGCCCGTTCCCCTCTTGAATGAACTAACCATGCGAGCGGAAAGCCAAGCAAATCGCAACTGACCAGTCGGAAAATGGAAAAATCGAAAGAGTCATCCAGCATAGGATGTCGATGATAAGCTCCCTGGCACCAAACACTGCGGCACTGCCAGACTGATCTCCCCCAGCTGGCCGTTTGGATTTGAGCCTATTCATCCACGAGCTGATTGAAAAACAACAACTTGCGAGCCTTGTGGCTTGAACTCTTCAAACTTGGACATGCACCAGTCCAATTCAAAACAACCAACCTGTTGTTAGGTCTTCTCGGTTGACCATCGTTGGACCCCTGATTTCTTCATCTTGCTTGAACAACATCATTTGAACCAAACCATTTATGAAATCATTCTTTGATAAGTACTTCACAACTTTCATGAAGCCCAACCTGTCCCAACTCCTCAGGCCCACCAGTTGTGGTCACCCGGTAGTGGTCACCATAGGGTGGTCACCCATCCCCAGCTGCGCCTGGTTCAAGGCCGCCACGCTCCCCGCCAGGGTGAAGCCATCCCCCGCGGAGCTCTCGTAGCGCTCCACGCTGGGCCACTCGCCTTGCCTGGCCGCCACTCGGGCCACGTACTCCTCCTCCGCCGCGCCGTCGAACCTCGGCACGGTATGAGCCGGTTCAAGGCCGGTTTAAGATGAGATTTGTATTTGATTTAGATTTCGGAAAATGATAATTGGTATATAGGTCTAAGAAGGTTTTTAGGATTAGATGATTAGATGAAATTAGATGGAATAAGATTTTAAGATTCCGAGATAGGTTGATTCAGATTGATATGGTGATATATTGATCACCTGTACTACTTTATATTATATATTCTTGTTTAAGAATGGTGTAAGAATGGTGGATATGTATGGGCGTGTGATATGGCATAGTGAGAACGTTTGATTAATTGCAATGGTGAACCAATGGCTAATGACAGGGGGTGCTTGGGCTTAACAATGGTTAACAACTATCAATCATCAAGTGAAGCCAACACATCCCACCCCTGACATTGGGCTTATAAGCTGAATGGCGTTTGTGGGTGAGTTGGCAGCTGTCAACACAGTTTTCAGTGGGATTTGTGGAAATTTGTGAAATCGATATGCTCCAAACAAGGATGAGGTACGTCACCCTATCAACCGCTGGTGGTTTCATCCATGGCGCCGGACGACCGAGCACTCGGCGCAGCCCAAGCCGCTCGTGTTCTGCGAAGAATTCCGTCAACGTGGCCAGAACTGCCAAGGACGAGGTCTCGTTGGCATCCATCAGCACATCCTGGGAGCCCACGGGGTGGGCACCCGTCATAAGATCGCCTCTTCATCATGGAGAAACGTAAAGAAATACATACTTATACCTTATCTAAAATCCAAGACCCATGCTCTATAGGGCCCTGAAATTGATGGCAAACTATGGTGGCAACTATTGATTGTATGGTATAAGTTATACCTTACAGCTTATGATGTTAATATACAGGTTTGCATTGAGGCCTGTATATGTTTGATGTATGCATGGGCTTGCTGATGTTTGCTGAACGTCTGTTTCTGGGGTATTACATTCAATAGGCGGAGTTGTCCAGAAACAAGTCGGTACTTCTGCATGTTGGAAATATGCCATGCATGATAGCACATAGCATAAAAAGTTGGATGATTGACCATGACCAAAAACATTGACACTATACTGGTTGGTGGTTTCAACCCCTATGAAAACTATTCGTCAACCAACCAACCATTTGTCACTACTAGGGAAACAATTGGAAACCGCCAACCAGTTCTTAGGGCTACCAGGCACTACCACTTTTCGAGGCACACCCTTGTGTAGTAGTTCTACCAGTTTTCGGGTGCCTACCAGTACTATACTAGTACCCCTTGTTCGTACCAAGTACCCCAACTATAGTATAAACAAGGGCTACAAACACCTTAGTCAACTAATACCCCAACTACTACTCCAACCACCTCCTTGTGCCTAAAAACTCCGAACTGCTGGGAGCCGACACCTACCACCGCCTCGCCCAGCTAAGCCCCCGCACCAACTCCGGGAAGCTCAGCTTCCCAAAGGCCGTCGCCACGTGGACGCGCGCGAAGTCCTGGTGTGTCCAAGGTGCCCCGTGGAGGGGCCTGGAGCTTGTGATCACAAAAGGCAGTGAAAATGACTTAACTAGGCCTCATATATATATACATAAATATAGAAATGATAGATAGATAGATAGATAGATAGATAGATAGATAGATAGATAGATAGATAGATAGATAGATAGATAGATAGATAGATAGATAGAAAGATAGATAGATAGATAGATAGATACGATAGATAGACAGATAGATAGATAGATAGATAGATGGATAGATGGATAGATAGATAGATAGATAGACAGACAGACAGACAGATAGATAGATAGACAGATAGCTTGTTATGATCTAGGTCTCAGTTCGATTACTATCATTGTTAACTGTAGGTTGTGATTCAACTACATGAAGACTTTGAATAATTCAACTAGAGTGGTTATTAGTGATTATTATTGGCATTAAAAATCATTACTATTCAACTGGAGTCTAGAGTGATCATAATGACAATACTAAAGTGGTTAAGAGATGTTAAGAGTCTAGAGTGGTTCCTTTAGAGTGATGAATGATGAAAAATCTGATAGTAAGTATCAAACCAAAATGATTAGGAAATCTGTCAGTTTTGCGTGTTCACATGTGCGCCCACGGATGTCTTGGGTGTCTGCGTTAGATTGATGGAAACCGGTGATGAACCTATCAAGGACACACATAGATTCATGATTGGTTGGTGGTTGTAAGTTATAAGCCATCCCGCAAGTATGCGTGAATCAAGCAATCATCCCTTAAAATTGAGGAAGCAACACGTTTAAAACTACCAACGCGGAGTCCAACGCGGTTCACGTAGGCTTTTGACTTCGAAGAGCATGGTTTCCAGCCAAGATATGCCAGAATTTGATGACATCCGCATGGCCCACATTTGTTGGCACATGCCTTAGCAATCCTTGGCATGTTTTTGCTGCACCCCCATCCCAAAAAGCATTAGTTCAATCGTGTAGTCAAATAGTTTGCAAGCTTCGTGCGCAAAACTGCCGCCTGCAAACAACAAGCCGCTCAAGTTTCGAGTGAACAACAAGCCGCAGCTTCAATTGCGGGTTTGTCCAAAAATGGTGCCCACCTAAAACTGGTGCTTCCCTAAAGATACCGGCTATATATTGTATGGCCAGTAGGTACCATTAGATACCACCATTTATGGACAAACCCACTTGCGTCATGGTCTATCCATAGCTGTGACACGGGACCGACCCATGTCGTCCTCTGCGCCCAGATCCACGTTGACGATGCTGGCCTAGGTGTGTCATTCTTGGAAATGGATGATTCATGGATGGCTAATTGATGCTTGAAAGATTTGATGGTGACCGGCCTTTCACGAGAAGTGGCCAGGCCATAAGTTCGCACACTGGATCGACAAGAGACCGGCTGATGGTTTAATGGTGGCGATTGTGATGCTTGGCAAGGTGACGGCAAGTGCTGGTTGATTGCTAGTGCTGCAGCTGCTAGTGGCTAGTGATGGTTGCAAGGACTAAAACATCAGCAACATCTACCATGCACATCGGTGAACCAGCTGGTAGAGGAATCCCAATGAAAAACGTGCATGGGATACACACCAACCAATCAACCGATCGTATAGTTACAAGCACCTTCAAGCGATAGGTTCAGCGATGCTTCGGTTCATTGATTGGTTGGACGAAGAGATGTATCTACAAGCAGCTTGCTGAATGACAATCCTAAGCTGTCACCCTTGGATACCCTTGGGACTCTATGACAAATGATGGTTTCTTCGACTTCCTCCACGATCACGATCGGCTGTCCGCACAAGCCCCCAAATTTCAGCCACCTCTACGCAGCATGTACACACCAGGCTCCACGCTTACACCAGGCTCTCTCTAACCGTCGGCTCTCATAATCTTTCATGGCTCTCTCATCTTGGGATCAAACCGTTGAGTTTAGATGAGTATACTGTAATTGTAGGCACTGGATGAGTATAAATATCTATATCTATGCATTTAAATAAATATAATATCTATATATATATACACAACTGATCTAGGTATAAATGTAAGTGAATAAATATACATGTATGTATGTATGTATGTATGTATGTATGTATGTATGTATGCATGTATGTATGTATGTATGTATGTATGTATGCATGCATGCATGTATGTATGTATGTATGTATGTGTGTGTGTGGGCATGTGTGTATGTATGTATGTATGTATGCATGTATGTATGTATGCATGTACGTATGTGTGTGGGTGTGTATGTGTGTATGCGTGTATGTGTGTATGTGTGTATGTGTGTTTGTGTGTATGTGTGTATGCATGTACGTATGTGTGTGTGTGGGCATGCATGTATGTATGTGTGTATGCATGCATGCATGTATGTGTATGATTATATGTTCAATGAATAAATTTACATATATATATATATATGTAAATATAAAAAAGATAGATATATATATATATATGTAAAAAAAAATATGTATTAATATAGATATATATATATATGAGAATGAGTAAACATCAAGTGTCCATAAATGCATCTGCCCCAAACCATTCCCTCCCTCTACATAAGCCCATTTTCATAGCTCCAAGCCTAACGTGGTGTAACCCTGTATCATTTTGCCGCTGCCCGACCGAGTTGCATTGATGTGATGAGGCATCGCTGCTTTGGCCACGGTTGAACCCCCGTGCTGGACGGAAATTTGGGGTTGATCCGCTCTGGGCACCACTTCCTTAGCTTGGAATGGCTGATCGCAAGGCAAAAGGTTGCGGTCATTGGCATCGAAACTAGCTGTACCAGCTGTACATAGGCACTGCGCGGTGGTAAACACCAGGGAATCACCTGATCATATAGGCACAGTGCTCCATGCTTTAGATGTTCACCAATCATGACACTCTTGCCTACACCAAGCAAGAGTAAAGTAGCACGAAGTTGCGCCCCCTATCATGGACCTCTATGTTTGATATTGCAGGAGGAAAGGCCCACAAGGGCATGCGGCAGATGCAGATCTGTTTGACACTTCAGAGGTGGTTTAACCTTGAATCCCATTGCATGAGTCTCCCGTCGACCAGCGCTCACTGGGGTCCACCCATTGGTTCGAACGTTAACCCATGGGCGGCACTAGTAGTTGGTGGTTCAGCGGCCCTGGTTATGGACATACCAGCTATAGCGGCCAAATTTTGCCGAAATGGGACTCAAGTTTTTGCACTGGCCAAACTTTGCAATGTGGTTTGCGAATGGCCTCTGCGAAAGCATCTAACGGGAAGTCAAAAAGTGAAATGTGCAACAAGAAATCGCCCCTCAATGTCTCAAAGGTCGCCTTACATCATATGCCTTGCGGGGTTTGCATCCGGATGTTCTGTATCATGCTCTATCCTGTGGTCACGAACATGAATTCTATACCCTACGGAAAAAATGTGCACAGGATAGCACTAGTGCAAACCGGCATTGGCAAAATAACCTTCTGAAAAACATAGAGGCCACAGTTGATCATAGTTGACAACCGCGGCCACCATCGGGGCGAGCCGCCCAGCCTGAAAATTTTCTCGCCCTTTGGTGAATGTCTTGGTTGGAAGGTCCACTTGAAGTGCCTTGATGTTTGATCATCGCTAGTTCTCCTAGTGCCACTTGGCTACAAGAATGACCACCCTCAGGGCCAAGCTTCCACCAACATCGAGTAGTTCTGCTCCAAGTTGAGTTGCACCCCAGCCACGTTGGAGGCGTTCGCTGGCTCGAGGACAGATTGGATCAGGACCTGAGCCAAGCATCATGAGCATCGGCTTGATCCGCCAAGGAGAGGATGGGATGTCACCATGCTTGGGCACCATGGCATCATGGGGCATCTTCGGCGCAAAGAAGCTGGAGAACGACTCTGAAAGGGAGTCCCGTTTGTAGAAGAAAAATTGCTGCTGCTAAGGTTGCGTATGGGGGAGGATGTTGGCAGACAATTGATATTGAGCGGGGAAGGGGGTGCACACTCTCCCACAAAGATCCCTCCTAAACTGTTGAGGGTCCACTGCGGCAAGCAATCTTTGCTGGTCAGCAACTGTTGGCTACAAATTGATCTTGAGGAATTTCCTGTTCTGAATCTAGTTCCCTTTCTGAATGTAGCGTTAGTGTTTGTTAGTTTTCCCAGCAGCCTCTATTCCACTTAGTCCTTGAAGAAAACCATGCTTGGAACTACAACCTTTTGAATGAGATAGTTAAGATGAGGCCACAAGGATGGTGCTTTAGCTTGGACAATGGCCCATTGCTCTCGCGGGTTGCCGAGAGATGCTTCCTGCTGCTAAGTGTATCCTACTCAGAGTGCAGTATCTGGGTCTCCGACTTTATGATTTTATCTATCTACTCACTACTATTCACCACTCACTGCTATCCTTCAATACTTACTACCACTACTCAGGACTTACTACCAAAACTCAGTACTTACTATTACTATTCACTACTTTCGCCTGCGCTACTGATCACCGACCTTCACTGACAACCTATGATTGGCCATTGCGTACAAACACATGTATTTGACACCCACCACTCAGTACCACTAGTTGAAGTGAACCTATCGCCGAAGAATCAAACATATGAAGCACTCAGAATCCGTTTCAATTTCAAAAGAGTGCTTTCTTCGGGGCTTGTGCACTTTAAGCACCCAGCACTCATAGCTGCATGCTAGCCATCTACGGATCAAAATACTTACACAAATTAAACAGATGTATGTTCAGTATCAACGACATGTCAGATCCCCAATGTGTCAAACCAGAACTACAACCTCTCACTGAAATACAACAGTGGAGAACCAGTTCCAGTAGAAAGCATGTGGCTGTTACCACTCTAGGGGCGTCAGCATACCAGGCAGAGCACCACCAGCGCATCAACTCCACCATCGTTACCAAGACTTCAACGAACAAAGCACCCAAGGAAGCTCCTCCCAACGGATTATCAGCTTCAGTGCCAAGCAACATAGAGAACGTCAGTTCCCCAAAAGTTCGAAGCGGCCATGAACTTCACCTCCTTCACACCCAACAAGGACATGAGCTCATCAATGGAACTGACCTCCACGCTGCAACCGCAGGGGTGCAACCGCAGGGGTGCTCCCTCACTGACCCCTGTCTGCTTTTCGGGTGCTAGCCCCATCCCCTAAACCCTTCGAGAAATCCCTGGAGTTCGCAGGGGAACTCTTCATTTTCAGGTCTCCCAGAAGAGGTGATACTGTGATTTCACGGGGCCGTCTCTAGGACCCCGTTTTCGCATTGTTCTCCTTCAACTGCTCTAGTAGTCATTCCTATAACGGGGTCCGATGATCAAAATTCACTGCCAAGCAGAGTACACAGTAAACAACCGTCTTCTATCAATCGCACATTCCCCGACTCTTGTGATGACCGCATTCCACCAACACCTGCATCTGCCAACTATATAATCAATCACAATTAGCCGTCAGTTTCATGTCAGGCGGATCCAGAACATCTTCAATGAGGCCACTGCCGAAATGCCACGGCGAACCAATCTTTTGGAGCTTCGTCCCCCTTTTGGGCATAGTCTCCTACCCTTCCAGTTGCATACCTCGATATCCTGTCCTTCCACTTGGGTTTTCACAGCGTGGGTTCAACCTACGCGTCCAAATCACATGCAACATCATTCCACATCCTACCTTCCAACAACCAACCTGCCACCCATCAACCATCCCACCTTGAGTTGCAAGTAGGTCTTGGTGTCGTTGGCCAAAACGCCCGCACCCTCCGCACTGACACTGCCGCTCTCGGCCGACAGCGTGAACCAAAAAGGGCCCGGAACGTGGCCTTCCAAATACAAGCGCTCCGCCAAGAGCAGCGATCCATCCTGGCAGGATTGCCCTGGTGGGTCGTTGAACCAACCATGGAATGCCTCAATAATGGTTGCTAAGGAGTGTTCCTTAATAAGTACTACTAGTGGTCGGTACCGTAGGTAAACAGCCTTGGCCATAATCTCAGCAGCCTAAATAATAATGGTCAAACATGGTGAATAATTACGTTGCAGGGAGGTATTGGCTGCAGCTGATAGTTGATAGACATGGTGGTTCATGGTTCGCGGCTGACCTATTTCCAACATATCCTCTTCAACTCCGGCCCTGATCTGCCAATGCCAATCACTTCTACCGCTGGCACGGCTGCAACTACAACCACCTCAGCCAGCACAGCTCCACTACTGCGAGGGACTGCGACTCCTTCTATGACTATCATCCTCTTATAGTACCAACCTACCAACCCACCAGCACCCGCAAGGTGTTGCCCCCGCTGCCGTGCCTCTTCCAGCTTCAAGGGCGGCCCCCGGAGGGCCACCAGCACCTGCAAGGGCGACACCACCGTGAAGCTGCAGGTGGCTCCGGCCATGTCTTCACGACCCAGGCTGCCCTGCTCCACTGGAAACATCCTGAGGCACAGAGATGTGATGTGACCGGTGGCATGGTCATCCTCAGCATGATATCCCAGCTGCTCCATGATAAATATGCCTGCATTTGGGTCATTTTAAAGGTAAATGTAGCTAAATATGCCATGCATGGAGCATATGGGCGTTGGTCTAGAACAACTATCATGACAGGCGGGCTCTTGATTTGATGTTAGTTATGACACTTGCGAAGTTTTGAACAACATTGATGACTTGCAATTCGTAAGCGTCAGAGCCACAAGAATCTTTGACTACAACAAGAGGAACTACATGGAACATCATGGAACTACCAAGGACTTGAGAGTGCACATCATTGATTCCAGCAGTGTCTCCAGCATGAAGGTGACCAGCTTCAGTGTAGGTAAGTCATAGAGAATGAGAAGTGATACTGGAGATTACTATTGGTATCATACCAATAACAATAAAGATATACAATGGATTATTATAATAAGATATAATAAGACCAATTAGCCTTGTAAATCATAGAAGTGGTCTGGGTTGTAACCACGATTATAGTTGCAAATACTTTTATTGTTATTGGGTATGATTGTAAATTACTTGGTATTATTGGTGACCCATACTGATAAACGAGCCACTGGTACCAATTGGCTATGGTTCATTATTCACCAACAATAACGAGGGATAATTATGACCAATAATAGTAGGAAAACAGCCAGGTTAATGATGGGGGTACAGGGTGAACTGACCAGCCATTGATCAATGACCATAGTAAATTGGTAGTCATACATGGCTATCAAGATCAAGATTTGCAAGGTCAAGTTACACCAATGGCTGCCATGAATCACATGGCAATGGGTCAGTTCACCCTTAGTCCCCCTGGTTCCCCTATCATTAACCAGGCTGTTTTCCGGTCATTATCCCTCATGAACGTTGCTTGGTTAACTGCTTGACCCAGCTCGCCACATCATGTACGTCAGGTCACATGAGTCAAGCGCCACCATGCCCCATGTCACGGCGCCGTCGCAGCCCAGGCGCAAGGTGTCGTTGGTCTCGTTGGGAAACTCTGCGGTGGCCACGTCGCGCAAAAGCGTCGAGTCAATGACGCGGTTCCGCCGTTCCACGGCCACGAACATGCTTTGGCTGCACTGAAATCTCTCCATGCCTGGAACGGCAAGGCAACGTCCGGAGAACAGGCCCCAGGTACCGTGGCGACACAACGGAACATGAGAATGGCAAGTCAGGATTGATAAAGCCTTATAGGGGGGGTTATCAGGGGTTATAACAATCCGGTCTTGGCATTACAATTAAGTCATGTTGAGTCCAGAGACTGATCTCTGTTACCGATTCGGTTTTGATGGGAGCTACTACGAACTCTCTATCAACAAGTAACAGGCAAGGGCTCATCTCCGCATAGCTATCTGATTTGAACTGCGAACCTTTTCATGATCTCTCATATGCATTCGCTATCTTCGCGGATCAATTCTTCAGATTCATCCTAAGGGTCATCAACCATTGTCACGTCAAGACCTATCATCCCCATGAATCCGCACGAATCCGCAACACCTTCCCTGTCGCCCGGGCCTGTACAGTTGCAGGGGTGGAAAACCATGGATCTGCTCAAGTGGAACCTCAGGGTCGGGGCCTGCGGTCGCATGGGTAGCGTGTGGTGCTTGGTCTGCATCTGTGTGCGCATCTATTCTATCAATCTAATCTGATCTACCGATAGATGTCAAATCCAATGTATCTTTTTGTTGAACCTCTCTCTCTTTCTTTCTCCCTCTTTCTTGCCCCCTATCTATTTGACTGCGCCCTGCACAAGGACTTTTATAACTACAAAAAGATATATATATATATATATATGTGTGTGTGTATCTATCTATCTATCTATATTATTGTACATGTAAAGATCCATCTACGCCTATTCTCCCAATTCTTGATACTTCTTCGAGGATGACCAAGAAGAAATGATCGTCTTTCAGCACTTTCAACCCTTTGGCAACGGTGACTGAATGCTGGGGATTGTTGAATATGCCTTGAAGTTATCTCACACTGGTGGTACTGGACACCATCTTGTTGATATCAGGGTGGTTCTCTCTCTCTCGACATGTTTCTATGTCTACAAGTACGTGACTTGCACTTGCATTACATTTGCCATGTAAAACCAATTCTTGTTGGACAATTTCTGGTATGAACTGGGCTCAAGCTATGGGTTGCTAAACACGTTGCTGCCCCCAACATATTCCCAAAATACATGTGTCTGTTGCGGCGCCGGGCCCTCAACAAACTGCTCCTAGTTCTTCCAGCTCAGCAGTGGAGACCTAACATCCACGAGGCGAATGGATCGTTCTCAGCTGGATCCCCTTTTGTCAATCAACGATTGTTGACAATCATTCACCGTGATCAGCCACATCAACCTCGTACTAATTTGCTTACACCGTTGTTAACCACCACTGGCCAGTACTGGCACCAGTAACTAGCAACTGGCAGCTTGCTTTTTCAGCCGGAGGCACTGCAAGACCTCGAGTCTGGGTGAGGAAAGGTGCAGAACTTGGTAGCCTTTCTCAGTACTGACCTGGGGCGAGACCAAGGACCCTGGTGAAATCAATTCACCATTTGAGCATTTCTTAAGCCATAGGGAATCCAAAAAATGCTTGGTGTATTACTATCAATGGTTAAATCTTGGATGATTGGGGCACAGGCCCATATTAAGAGACCACCATTTCTGAGATTGGAATCTTCAAAAGAAGCTTCAAGCCACCTATAGAAGCTTTCGGAGACACAAGCAGTTGGCACTAGGCATATGGCTATGGGTCAATATTAACCAACCAACTAGTGGTGGATTTCCACCAACAATAATAGGGAAAACAATGGTTAATGATAGGGGAACCAGGGGTACGGGGTTTTGACCCACAGCCATATAGGTCAAGCAATAGTCAAGAATGAAGCCGAACTAATCAAAGCAAGTCCCAAAATACACATCATTTTTGTCTTCTGATTGGTTACCAGCGAATTGATTTGTAAGGTAGTTAAATTAAAGCAACGGACCCATCTTTGCTGACTTAATAGTGGTTGGTATGGTCATAACATTTACGTTTCACCTCGTCAAATGGAAGCTTTCGTGAAGATGATGATGTGAAATCTTGATCAGCATGAAGATAAGCTGATCATGGGTGACCCAAAACCACACCTGGTGAATCATTTATTGCGGGGACGGTGCCTCTTCAGCGCCTGACAAGGTCTGTGCAGCCGGTCTGGCTTCTTGAACCCATTGGAACCCCCCTGTTCTTAGCCAATTTCGTTAAACTCTGCAACAAACAGCGAAGTTCCCCTCACACGACCTGACATTCGCCACCGCGCCGCCGTGCTTGCTACTTTGGCCGCTGTGACGCTTGCGTCGCTGCAGGCACCGTTGGACCTGTTACGGTCGCAGGTTGGTCATCCCCAAGGCCATTGTTGTGGCTCATGGGAGGTTGATAGTGGTTCGGGGTCAGCCATCCTTGGTCAGTGACGGTTGGTAGTGACTCCCCATGGTGAGGGGTAAGACATGGTCGATAATTCGTAATATGTCGTAATCATCAATCCCTAACATGAATTCCCGTCACCATCCCTGCCCCTAGAATTCTTAGTAGGAAGTTTGGGGGAGGATACTGGTCTGCTGGAGAAGTAAGCAACAGGAGAGTGTCAAACTTGGCTTCACTGCATTCAATTTTTGTTCCAAAGTGCGAAAAGGCATCTCCGCAGGTGTTGAATACTGCTTGGTGGTTGAACGACCCCTGTGGCGTGTCAACTCACCAACCATTTGGTAATACATTTGAGACAACGAAACAAATGCGCAAAACCACCAGCCAGACTTGCGTGCGACAGTGTCTCAGATAATCCAAAACTTGAGGAGTGAAAAACACCGGAGTGAACACCTGTCAAAGTTTCAACCACACAACACTTTGAATATTTTGAATACAATCTAGGTAGATGTTCAAAGATCTACAACTTCTTGGAAGGTCTAGAGGCCAGTTGACATATCTGTCTCCCTCCCCAGCCCATTCATGAGAAGGAGATTGACAACAGACACGCGGAGTAATGGCGCCTTCCTTGCCACCCTACTGTAGCATGCTGAGATTGCATGGGTTCAAGAGGCGCTATGCCGCTCTTGGTCTGCACTTGTGAGGCAGAAGATTTTGGGATGCAGAACATGGCATGGCAATGCTGCAATATCAACCAACCCCGGAGTATGGCAGCGAAACAATGCATGGCACTATTGTGGAAATTTGGGAGCCGAGCATTGAAGCTTCGGCATCTAAGACTTGGCCACATGTTTCAACCATCGTCTTTGTGTACCGAATCCCCATGGCTTTCAGCTATGCAAATGAATGGGACATTCTATGACACTAGATTCTTGTTTATCGAGGTCTTCCCAGCTGATGAAACCCCATGCATTTGTGCTGCTGGCCTCTGGAATGTGCACAAAAAGCCGAGAACAATAGGAAACATGCGGCGTTTCCACAGAAGCGTGCCCTACGTAGCCCACCATGCGTCTATGCCTGCTCCACTTGACATACACACGAAGCACACCATAACATTTAACATGGTCATGGTCTCACAAGATTACATGTATACTCAGGACTCCTCAAGAAAGCATCTCACAATATCCCACATACCTTTGGGAATCCTACGGAATTCATGGACATCTGGTGATGTTTCCTTGGCCCAGGCCTACCCCTCCCATATGCTCGGCTACCCCGCGGGCCTAGAGGTGCAATCCCGGAACTCCACAGAGGAACAGGCCAACGGATCCACCACATAGACGGACAAATGGTACGTCGCATCGCCTGGCAGGTGACAACCGTGGCAGGGAGGCAATGATTCGTCGTGGCTTGGCATGGCTGGGTAACCCTTAGACATCATGCTGATCAATATCACTAGTCATGACCAATCATCATGAAATTGTACCAAGTCAAATGCGCTTCGGATGCCAAGCAGTTAAGCTTAGCTCTACTTGAGGCTTTGGGACTGGTCCGAAGACTTGCCGCCTATACTCGAGGTTGCTGGTTGAGAACACCTTCAACTAACAGGTAAAGCACTGTGAGTGATTGATGGTTGAAGTCGGCCAATAAGGGATGAATGGCTTGATGTTGATCCCTTCCCCCCGCAATACCACCCCAAACCACTTGGCGGAATTCATTTTAGGGTCTTTCGGAGGATCACCCCAAGGCAACCAAGCCTGCCTGGATATTGGGGCCATGCTTGAGGCCGACATGGGGATGACACAGCAATTCGTTAAAAATGTTTCATGGCTATACAAACTATAACGCCATAGTAGATACGCATCGAATATGTGGAGAAGAAATTCATATATATATATGTATATATCTATCTGTCTATCTATCTATCTATCTATCTATCTATCTATCTGTATAGATAGATAGATAGATAGATAGATAGATAGATAGATAGATAGATAGATTGATTGATAAATATGTAACATTTGCCACATGATGTGCACATATACGCACATTTCAACAAATATGTATGCACTGGGGCTATTGATGCGCTCACTTTTCTGAACCTGTGGCCAATGCTGCCTCCAATTCTGCCAGGTCACCCGTGAGTGCTCCTTGCCCATCGGAGATGCCCCAATCGCAGCCCAAGCTGCTCATGTCCTGCTCCTGACTGGCCCAGCAGCTGGATACAACTGTTTCCACAAGGATTTTTTACGGCATGGGCAATCATGGACAGTCATAAGCCCCAACGAAGCAGCTGTTCAGTCTGATCAACCAGGGTGTCAGCGACACTTCAAACATGTTCAAACACAGCGACCTAAACACACCTCACACAGCAACCTAACTGGCGAGCTGGGTCAAGCAGTTGATCAACCAACTAGTGGGGGATAATCACCAACAATTTCATAGGTACGGGGTACCCACAGCCAACTCAACAATTGTTGCATGATGGCACTCCTGGAAAGCATAGGCCACAGCTGTGCTTTGCCCCACTGTAGACACCGCAAGCCCCGCAGTCGGCAGCCGCACCACCAGCATCATCACCTCTTCCCGCACGTAGACGCCGTCGCGGACCACTACCTGACGGTTGACGGTTGGCACATGATGCATGAGCCATGCCCATAGGGGATCATCCTACAATGGGCTACCATCAGCTCATAACTGCTGGTATGACCCCAAAGTCACACTCCAATTAGTCGTTTTGCAACGGCCCGCCAACAGGTATTTGACGCTCCTCAGCTGTGGGCTTATGGCTATGCCATCCATATGACTGGCATCTCATCCCTTCGACTCAGTCAGCAGCTGTGTTGAAATTATCTGACAAATTCTCATGCTCTACGCAAACGTGCGGGTATAAGCACCCATGTTTCCAGAAATCAAACCCGATCAAAAACTTTTCCAGAACGCAAACGTGCGTCTATAATCTGCATAAACCAGGACTTGTTTCCACCGTATCGCACTGGTACGGCTCACGATGGCTCATAGCCAAAGTCGTGAAGCGCTCAACATCTATAAGTTTGGGGTTTCAACGCCTGTGATTCTTTTCAGCTAGTCAACAAACCATGAGTTCACACTAGGAAATCACAATGTTTAAAACCACCATCTAGCAGGTGTTTCACCATTACTGCTGACATCATCTCCTATTAACCATTGTACCTATCATTACCTATCACTCTCTCTCTCTCTCTCCATCGCTATCAGGTCACCCTGCCCCCCTATCAGGTCACCCCCCCCATTACCTATCACCATGAACTGTAATGATCATTGTCAAATTCTTTGGCCAGCCTTAACTATATATCACTCCTGAGGGCCCTCCTTACAACTGTCAGCTGCCTGGTCTTCCTCCCGCCTTAGCCAATCCATAGCCTTCAAAATCTCCAGGTGCTTGGTACGTGAGATTGCCCAAAGCTGCCTGGCACGCCATGGCAAGCCACAGCCCCACAAAGGAATGGATCCGAAATTGGTCACAATGACAATAGCCATGTGGGCCATAGTTGATAATGGGAACCATGATGGTAATCATAGTGGCAATAATTGTAGTGATAGTGGTGAATAATAGTGGTAATATATATAGTTATATATGATTGATAGTGGTTACTAAGATAGTTGATAGTGGGAATAAAAGAGGTTAATCATGGTTGACAGTACGAGTACCCAATATCCATAGCTACTGATAGTGGCTAATCAGAGGAATAGCCAGCCAATTACCATAGCTACTGCAAGCTTGTTACCTCCAATCATGTTTAACAATGGTCAATGACCATAGTTGATAGATGTTGATAGTGGTTGATTAATCATGGTTGACCATGGTTAATGGTGGTCAATGTGATAAAACGAGATGCCGCTGTTCATAACCCATCATTCTTGACAGTATCAGAAGATGACTAGCTATTGGGCTGGTGAGTTGGGGATGGTGATGAAGATCTATGGTTGTACGGACCACTTGTGGCCACAAGTGGTCTCCCAGTCAGCGGCTGGGTGGGGAGACGGCCCTTTGGCACAGGGACCGACACGGCGGGCACTGCCGACAGGGACAGGTACGAGGCCCTATCCATAGGCAGCACTCGTCGGGGTAATCCGAAGATTCTCAGCTAGCAGCAAGGCTCCCAAGCGTTTGAGACTACTTAACTAGTTCAACCCAACTCACCCCCCTCCAGGCACACCAGCATTTTTGGGGGGAAAGGAACATCGATTTGAAAGCGGGTTGAAGAATAGCTACCATGATGTTGCTATGATAATTCGATGTCAGCACTTGGCGAACTGGTAGTCAACAGTTCCAACCTGCAATCAATAGGACCACATCTTCGGGACCCGTTCAGGGGCATAAGCACAAGCTAAAAAAGGTCAGGGACGTTGTGACACCGCCGGTTCATCTTTGGAACCGTCTAGATGGGTGTACATAACAACTTGGATGCATGATATGAGGGATAACCAGCACACTGTGTGTTTGAGAACGGCGCAGAGCCTTCATGATTTGAGCCAATTGAATTGCCAAGCATTCTCTGCACGTTAGGGCGGATCCATGTTGACAAACCACTTCCAGTTGAACCATAGCTGGTGATTCAACGGGGGTTTCATTGACAGATGATGTTACCCGTTCCCCACAACAATGAATCCCATCCAAATATTAGATATTAGTTTTTTTCGAAAAAGAATCTATTACAATCATCCACCCCAAATATCTTATTCCGAACAACATAAAATATCACAATTTCCATACCTTTCGCCGGTTTCGGCGGTCCGATCCGTCGCAAAACGCCGCCTGCACTGACATGCTTTTGCCATAGAAGGTGAGCTTCCCTGCAGCCTTGCCCTCCAGGGTGCTGGGCGTCCAATCCTAGGTCCAAAGGGATCATCACCGCAGCTTGCATCCGAACAACCAAGGCAACCAAGGCAACCAAGGCAACCAAGGCAACCAAGGCAAACCCTGACAACTCAAGCCAAGCAAACCGCCCAATCAATTGACCAACGCCAAGTTAACCTATCAATGAGACAAGAGACCCACACCTTTGGGGCACCAACCGCAGGCACCTGGTCCTGTCGAGCGTCTCCCTGCCCCAGGGACCCGTAGTCCGGCGTGACGCGGGGAAAGTCGAAGGTCACATTCACGCGGCCCGTCCAGTCGCGCCAGGCCGAGGGGAGAATGGCAATGGAACCTGGTGACCAGCTGTCGATTCGAAGCCCCTTGGGATGGGCAACAGGGAGATGATCAGTTTTGGTCGTTCCTACTATAGCGATTCAAGCGACCATTCTGTATGAGCAACAAGGTCAATTTTGGTCGTTACTACTATAGCGATTCAAGCGACCAGTCTGCCAGTATAAGCAGCAATAAGAAATCTGATGATGCTCAATGTTCCCAATGATGATTGGATCAGGTTGGTTGAGGTTGATATAGCTACCCAAAGCATGATCAATAACCATAATTAATAGGGATGCTACAACAATAACCTTGGTGTCATCTTCTAGTATAGCGGCTGGCACTAGGACCAACTTTTTAGCCTGGGAGATGGACAATTTAGTCCAGGTCACTCTCAAGGAATGGGAGTGGGATTGGCAGGACATGAGGTGCTCGCCGATTTTTCCAACAAGACTGGGCGGGAAGTTTCATCTAGGAGTGGGAGATACCTCCGAGTTTCATTGTGACAAGAAGCTGTTGTACTATCATCCTGCATCATATATAGCCGTGATCCTGGTGCAGTAGAGTCAAAGTAAAAGATCTTACCTACTGTCCAACTGTGCTGCAGCTGTTGGTGTACTGTAGCCAAAAACAAGCCCAGCACTCAGGCGTGGCACAAACATGTAAGATCGAACCATTGCTGGCCAACAACAGCAGCTATCCCCAAGAGGAAAGATTAAATGCCAATAAGGTACCCCTGAAAAAGAATGCTTTCCCAACCAGAAACGATCTGATAATTAACACTATCATTTTACAAACTACTCAATCAACTAATGACTACTTCGGTCTCGTTGATACGACTTCAGCCTGCTTATAGTGACCTGCCCTACACAGCCCAGCCACCTTGGGGCTCCAGAATCACCTCGACTTGCAGCGTGGTCTGGTCATCATCCTGGAGGGGCCACCGTGGTGGTGGTGGTGGTG
>VSDK01010553.1:43606-52709 GCA_009767595.1 Symbiodinium kawagutii | reverse complement strand
GGTGGTGGTGGTGGTGGTGGTGGTGGTGGCATACACATGTATCCATATTTTGCATTTTTATGTAGACATAATCATATACTTCTTATATACATACACACACACACACATATATATATATAAATCAAATTAAAAGATATGCATAGACATCTGTACTCACATCATCAATTCCAGATGTGCAAACACAAACGAAGAAACATACGCACGCGAGAGATCCACAGGAGATTTCGCTTGCCCTCCAAAGAGCAGGTCTCCTCTAAGGTCAAAGGAGGCCCACCATCATCTGCCACCAGCAGGGTCGCCACTCCGGAATGCACATGTATCCTGAACTGCTTGGATATTCCCTGTTGGTGGCAGTAGCTGTGGCATGCTGTGGCATATGGCCTCATAAGGATCCATTTGCGGAACTTGAAGGCGGCCAGGAATCTGCTGTCACAAGTAATGAATGAATGGCTAAGCATCAGAAATGCGAAGCGGGAAAATGGCACCAATGTCACACTCCGCATGTAGAAACAATGAGGGGCCTTGACACGCACTTCAGCATGTAAGGACATAAAACGGAGCGTACATCTCAGATTGTTTCAGGGTGCTCCTAACTTTGACAATGCAACCTAAAAAATCCTCCAACGGGGCAATAAGCAGCAGCATCAAATTCCACGCAAGCGTAAAAATGCTGGGGTCAAGATCCTGTAGCACTCCTCAGTTGACAACCTAGATCCCAGGACCATCTGCAACGACTGGGTGTCAACATGCATGTCCCCCAAGTGGTGCGCTTACCAACGAAAATGGCTCCCAACTTGACCTCTGCAAGTTCTTCAGATGTGATGGCAAGTGCCTTTCTCCACAGCTTCAATCACCTCCCTGACCCCCCCCTTCATTTCCCTAGTGTAGAAGTTAATGCCTTTCTTTTCAGGAGGCTGATCACGGAAGTATGGTACTGTCAACCATGCTCAACTTTTGGCAATGGCTCATCACTCATTAGTCTTCAAAGACCAGTTGGAATGCCCCCATACGAGGCCCCACCTGTGAACATCTACAGCACAACCCCCAAGCAATTGAAACACCGGGACCTAAACAAAGACTGGCGGCGTCTGCCAGAACGACCCCTACACAAATCGACCACTGCAAGGTTGTTGACTCACAGTATTGCCATCTGGCAAACTAATTAACCTGGAAGCTCAAAATCACCATCTTCAATAGGTAAACCAGCTATAAATGGTGGAATTTCCACTTCCAGGTTAGTTTACCAGAGTGTATCCCATCACTCCGACGACTGCCTGCAAGTCTCGTTCTGCTTCGAGCCTTGATCAAAGCGGGCGCATTCACAGACACCACTTCCTCAGCGTCTCTCGTTGGTGCCTTTTGGTAGCCCATGCTGGATGCTCGTCAGATGAAACGTCAACCGAACAGGTTGGTCTTCAGCCAAAGAACAAACCGTGCGATTCCCAACCTTGAATCAAACAAGACCCTGGACCTCTACAATGATGGGAATTGCGCCAAGGTGCATTGCGTAAACTGTGGTATAGGCTAGGTATAGGTGAACATTGGTCAAATCTACTCTAGTCTCCCTCTCTCTCTCTGTGTTTTTTTGTCACTTGATGACTTGATGTGTGTAAGGAACGAACTACAAAATGGCCCTACACCATTCAACCATGGCAGGTCCACTCCGGGTTGCCCAGCGCCCAGCGCTACACATCCAGTGTTTGATGAGAAAACAACAGCCGAACGGTAGAGGCAAGCAAGAAGAACACACATGGCGAGCTGGGTCAAGCAGTTAACCAACCAATTTCATGGAGGATAATAAGCAACAATTTCATAGGGAAAACAATGGCTAATGAAGAAGAAAAGCAAAAGAAAGACATGAAAAATCGAAACACTTGGCAAAACAAGGAGAAGCGGGACGATAAGCAAAGGACACAATTGAAAGAAAAAGGATCACCGGAAAAAAAAAACATTTCAAACAACAAACACATACTAAAACAAAAACACATCAACACCACAACCACCAACGCCACCAACGCCACTATTGACCACAACCCCTGGTGTAGCCCAGGTGCCAACTCCACCTCCAAGTCTGTCCCGTTGCCCGTGGTGGCGCGGAACCAGTGGAAGTCCTCCAACCATCGCTGCTGCCGCTGGATCGCTTCAAAGCCATCGCCGCTCTGAGGGGTCATGCCACAGACCCCCAGCACCCTGGTGCTGTCGTTGGATTCGTTGGATTCGTTCCTCAGCGTGGTCGTGAGGCCGAGCAAGTGGAGCCAGTTTCTCAGTAAATGCCATGGTTAATGAAAACATCTTTTTTTTTTGCCGGCACCACGGTCAATGAAATAGCCTGAAAGTATGAAACAGCGGCTTGAACATTTTGGATACGCACTGGTCTTGTGTGTTGCTTAGTTTGATGTGCACCCTTCTAAGCATACAGGATCATAACGTCAACCTCAAATTCACTACGGGTTCAGCTTAATCTTTCATTAACCACTTCGGATTTCTGCAACCTGGGTGAATCGAAATTGCATATCGATGTATTCTGTTGTCCTCTCTGCAGAAATCAGAAACTTCCAGCATGTTCATCAACAAGTGCACGTACAAATAGAAAACAAATGTAAAGACATGTTATTCTACTCGTGGATGCATTTTTTGCACGTGATGATACATGTATATTTCAGCAACACTATTCAAAACACGCATGAATGAAAATGGGTCCGTCCAAATGAGACACCGTGGTGGTTGTTCTCCTTAAATTTCAAATTGGACATCCCCGAACAAAGACCAAAGTAATCGATGGTCGGGTACGCATCAAACATATCCAACAAGTGATTCCACCCCTCGTCAACCAACGGATTGCTCATCGGTTTGGGGCATCATACATCTCATGTTCGGGATCAATATGGGTCGATGTCGAAAGTATTCTGGTTTCCATACTTAAATGATATTGGATGTCCAGTTGGAAATGTGGCTGGGATATAGCCAGGATGAATAATCTTACAAGATCTTATAAGGTAGGTCCTGGCAGGTTGTAACCCCACCCGGTGAGTGTGCACATCCAACTGCGAGCGCGCATTTTATTGATGATTCAAAATTCAGGTCCGGTCCATGCATGGTCCTCCCAATTGATTCCCAGCTCGCCCTGGTGGTAGCTTGCCCTCAGCCCTGTGGATGGGGCCACCCGGATGTTATGAGACAGAACTTAATGATTTAGGATGGGCTTCATCACAATTGAATCATGATAGTAAGCAACAAAAATAGGGAATGTAGTGGTTAGTGATAATTTGGTGATGGTGCATAATGATTTATATAAATATTTCAGGACGGTTCAAAATGATTTATGAATATTTCATGATGGTTAACGATGATTTCTGACAGCCAATGATGATTTATGATGCTGCATGCTGCACATTGACGGTTCGTGAGTATGATAGGCAGGCGTTGTAATGGAGCTAATCTAACCAAAGTCAGCTGCTCCTCACCCTACCACGCCTAGGGTCCCACAAGTTGTGTTGCTGCTGTTGTCACTGGCGTTGCAGATAGTAACGAAACCTGAGACAAGCATGTGACGTCCGCAGGTGGATCGACAAGACATGGGGCTCCATGTCTGACGCCAGCGGTATGAACAAATTATCTATACTCATCCAATCAAAATCTTTACTGGGTGAAAGAGTGATCATAATATCACATCTAATCATGCCTTGCATTTATATTCAATATGTATCTATATATATATATGAATATAAATAAATAAATATATAAATAAATAAATAAATAAATAAATAAATAAATAAATAAATAAATAAATAAATAAATAAATAAATAAATATATGTATATATACATATATATAGATATATATGTGGGCATATGCCCATGTCTCAAATCATTTGACCGCAAGTCCCACCTACCGGGTGCCGCCCAGCAGCACAAGTCCACCTTGTTGGGAATCAACGGAGCCTCTAAGGGCCGAGGCATCTCCACAGTGGCTTCGGCCCACGCGGGCACGGTGGATTTCTTGTAGGGGTCCCGTTCCAAGCTGGGCTCCGTAATGTGAAAGACCACCTGGAGCCGCAGTGTGCCACCATGGCCATGGCAGAGATGGGCCAGCATGGATGGCCACCATGGCCGGAGATGACGACTGATGATTGATGAATGCGATGACTTGTGAGGCTTCTACTTCATATACTTCATTCTAGTTCGACTTATGACTTGTGAGGCTTCCAGTTCTGGAGTCCTTCTTTTGATGTTTTTTTTGGGATGATTTTTTGCAGATGGCCCTACTATCGCTTCACAAATGCCGCGCTTGTCGCGTGACAATCCTCTAGGTGGGGCACCATGTAGAAGTTCTTCAGTTCAAGAAAGGCATCCTTATGAAGTGCGAAGCGTGATGCCCATGCACAAAAAACTGTGACAATATGCAGGTTAATCTATGTTAGAAAATTACTGTTTGGCTACTGCGGGCAACCAGATCAGCCCACCTGGCTAGCTAACAAATGCCGTCCTGTCAATTGTGCTTCGGGGGATGGCAGAAACCATTTGAATGATAGCTAGTTGTTGGTGAAATTATGGCTTAAAGATGCTATGAGAAACCATCAAGTAGTGGAAGCCCATGACCTCAATCTAGCCTCTTTCTGTCTGTGCGCGCCTGAACTCCATCCACCTAGCTACCTACACACTACACCCACCTCGCCTCTCCCAAGGGCAGCCCAGCAAAGTTGCGGGGAATCAGCACTGGAGCCCCAGTGATGTCAAAGACCGTCGTTGTGGACAGGTCCACCAAACCTGCAGGGACACCCAGGTGAAGCCATGGGTGGCCGCCTGCGGGGGGACCAACATCCCAGCTGCCGGGGGGTGACATGTCCATGATCTCAAGGCTTGACGATGAGTTGACTAGTTTACTTAGTTACACCCGTTGGCGGTGGGCCACTTCACCCGGGTAGTCCCCCTGGTTCCCATCATTAACCAGGCCGTTTTCCTTATGATCTTGTTGCTCACATATTGATCCATGGTTCATATTAACCTTTATTGACCCGTACCCCGCTGTGTCTATCTCGGCCAGTCCGCGACCCGCGATTTTGAGAAGCACAGGAAGGAAGTCCTTCACACGCGTGCGTTCAGCACTTTGTGGCGCTCAAAACGCCCTGGGAAGCGCCACAGGGTATGGCTGTGGTGTCCCAAGTTGCCAAGACGAGGTGCTGTTCTCGGGGATTTGCAAGGAATAGGACTCGCCAATGTTCAAGCCTCGCAGCTCAGCCCCCCGGAAGAAACTACAGATGGCATAGCCATATCATCAGCCCAAACTTCAAAAAAGCACCTGATACGTTCTGTGATTTTCATTCATATTGATGAAATTTATGTTTAATATCTATTTAAGTATGTGAAGTATTTTTCCTTCCTGACATTGCTATTATTGATGACAGAGCCGTAAGTGTTTCACTGAAATCAGACAGCTTCCAAGCATGGCTTTGAAACCATCACTTGTGGACTGCTGGTTTAAGAGCCACCCCTGGTCATCCCTCACGCGTCACGAAGCGTGTCACAGTTGCCATCCAGGCACTTCGGTTGAGGCTCACCGTGATGATAGAGTCCGAAATGCTGAAGGTATGAGGCATGAAAACCTGAGCTGTGATGGCTGGTGCTTTGCCCTTGAAGGGAAGGGGGGTTAGCATCTCAGCTGCCTTTATGCAGCGGATCGAAGCTATTCAAGGTTGGCTGTTCACCAACAATGTTTGTACCTCGTTGAACTGAGTTGTATTCTGAGCTCTCAATCAGCATGCCTAGTAGACCGAAGAATCGATATTCGAACAGCACATAAGGCGCTCATATTCTGAACCAACTGCTACCTGACGTGTTGTTCTTAGCATTCTCTCAATCGTATTGTCAGGACCCATCTCATGGGGAAGCCTCAAAAAGTTCCCATCCTTCCAACGATTCCCAATCACAGGTCAGACCTTGCATAAACAGCAGCGGTGCTGGGGTCAGACTAGGGTCTCCTAGCTCCATCTCATTGGCGAATCAACAATGACATGTTGTTCAATCAGGGAGGAAAACATCGCCCCAACACCTGTTCAGCCTCCCAACCCCACATGGTTTCGAAGAGGTAATGTCGACACTGGATTGATAAACCCCTGGTTGATTGACATGGGTATTCCCCAACAGCTTTGGTTCTCATTGAAATCGCACCCCCCAGATTATAATTTGTGGTTTACTAATCGGGGGTTAACTTTACTCGCATGGGTGCGAATGTGGTATCCCCAAACCACATACGTGGCTTTGAGATCTTAGAGCTACTTTCCGACACTGGAAACGAACTTTTGTACGATTTGTAGATTCAAGTACCATTCTCCGGATTCTCAAATCAAGAAGCATCAGGATCAGCGGTGAAGGAAATGGTCAGTCTGTCACCTGCTGGATTCTCGGTTCCATTGGCAAAGACGGAGATCAAATACAGTTCGTGATTCCTCGCGGCCGAGCATGAAGCCGCCGGAGGAACCCAAGTCTTATTGTCCACGCTTGATGATTAAACATGCAGTCTTTTCAGCGCAGTTTGCCAATCTAAGAGTTGCCCTAGTTACCACATGCACGTCAGTCGAGACGTGCAGCTGCATCTCTAGCTTGCAAGGAACTCAGTTTCTGGTCTTACGTAATGTTGGGCTAAAGTTTGGTTTGGTGTCTATAAATCTACAAGTATCTGTATATACATATATACACCTGTTTGAATAAGCATGCATAAATATTTTTTGTAAAATAAATATAAAAAATACCATCGTGACTTCCAAAGGTTATCATTACATGGTTTAATGCGGAATCAGCAAGGCTGCTGGGTGGCAGTCCAAGCCCCAAACACATGGTGCCTGGCATAGAAATTCATCATTGCAAAGCTAATCTCAAAGGTCTGGTGCAATGCTTGGTCATGGTCATGGGGAAACCTGCAAAATCAATTGCCATGCAATCATCCTGCATGGCAGTTATGTTACCAACAGGGGTGTTCCAGCAGCCTCAACCCTTCGTAAAGCTGATGCTGAACAAGGCATACTAGTTGGTGGTTTCAACCCCCATCAAACATATTAGTCAACCACCCGTGTGTTAATCACTACTAGGGAAAATAAACAAATGTTTGAAACCACCAGCCGCATAGTAACAACTGCCACTTTCCTTTCAGGTCTTTGGGGGCCTTCAACGGGACTCTTTCGACCTTCAAGTTGGCTTCGTCAGCTGTGGGCCCCATCGATCTTTGCTGCGGAACAGGGCTGTAGAAACAACAAGGCCACCAGAAGCGGCACTGAACAAGGCGAGTTTCCCAGGGATCTGCGCTGTCTGAGTCATGAGGCCGGCATCGCAAGGTACCACTGCTTCACTCCTGAGGTGTCAAGACCCAATCTTGGTGGCTTCTCTACAAGGTAGACCATTTTTTTACTGTGGTTTGGAATGCCTACATTTTTCTGGACAGCATTACCTGCGGTTTAGGCTGGGCAGGAACTGGACCCTTGCTGAATTGGTGAACCATGCGTTGAGTACCGAGTTCCCCAGTTGCGCCCAGCTTTTCACAGCGGCGCTCAAAGCACTGGGGGGATGTTTGTAACTGACCCATTTTGGAGCCCAAACCTATGGCATCCTATGGCTGATGGCTGGAACCACCTTGGAAAGCCAAGAAGGGTGTTGCTGCCAGGGCGAGCTCTGCTGCCACCGAAGCCCCAGTTGTGGTGCTTGGTCACGGCTAGTTCTCATCTAAAGGAATGGATGAGCAAAAACTATGGGTCTGGTTGCCAAATATCATGAAAAGCTGACGCATTCATTGCACCAATATTGACCCCACCTATTGCCATGCAAAAATGATCCGCATAGGCACCATACAAATCACACACTGCTAAGCATCGTATCCCATCCTAACCATAACAAATCATAATGCATCCGATCCCATCCTCAACCACATCCCATCCCATCTTCTAACCAAGCTGATTGGTGGTTGAACCACCCCTATGAAAAATATGCCTGTCAACCAACCCTTTGTTCATAATCACAAGTCGGAAAATAAAAAATGCGAATCAAACCAGCATTCAGCAAGCCACATCCCATCCCCTCCCATCTTATCACCAAGCTTTGACTATGATCCACTTGCCTTCACCTTGGCTTCGCCACGGCACATGAAGATCTTGAAGGTGATCAGCTGCAGCCCCTCGATGTCGGATCCCGTGGGCGGATCCGTGGCCAGGAACACCGGTGCCGTTTCGTCTTGGAAGCTCGTGAGCGCCACGGGAAAGCGGAAGGCATCGCCTCAAAAACCGAAGCCAACCGGTGGGGCAGGGAAGGGGATGATAGGAGAGTCTGATGCCATGATCATACCGTGGTGATGGCATGGTGGGATGCCATGAATGACTGGAAAAATGGGTTTAGACTTGTTAACTACTCAGGTTTCAATTGAGTATGATGCTCAGTGGTTTTAAATGGTTTTAATCACTCAGGCTTTGTATCACATCAATTCTCTTTGAGCAGCCCCACTGGGCAGCTCAATTCTGAATAAGTTGATTCAACAAAGTGATGCAACTTTGGGGATGATCATCTTCGAGGATATCACGCCACTGATCATCTGGTAAGCTTGAAGGTTTAAGGTGTCCGACCATGAAATTGGCCAAAAACCAAGAACCATGCTTTTGGCCAATGTAGTGGAGAATAAACACAAATCCATAAATATCCATAAATATATGTAAGTTATATCATCTATGATCATCAAACTCAGATCTACCATCTATTCCTTCATGGTTTCCCGTACTTCTCCTTGCACCCATAAACTTCTGCAGCGCCCGCACCTCTCATGCCCGGAAAAGGGGTGCCAGCCAAGTCAGTGATAACACCAGGGTCCACTTGAAGGCAGTGGTAGTTGCCGGGCGCCATGTTCTGGTAGGGGTACCTGCTGGAAGGTGGACATGGCGGCCATGCCACTGCCATACCTGAGCTCCTGTGTAAGCAAATGCCATGTATATCGTATGATGTTGGTTTCTGATTAGTATCTACCTGTTGGTTTCATCTATTTTCATTACTTTAGGGGGGGTTACACTAATCAGAAACCAACATTACCATCCAAGGGGCATGCAATGAGTTATGTCTACATGGTATGGCTGC